>MNPL01009829.1:4449-27152 GCA_002081605.1 Tropilaelaps mercedesae | reverse complement strand
GCCGAGTAGAGGGGCTTCACTTGTCATCCACGAGTACACCGGAAAACACGAGCCCAATAGGGCAGGTTAGCGAATTCGCGCTAGCGGAAATTCTCGTCGCGGACGCACCGCGTGGGAGACGCCCGCGTGTTCAAGTTCGAACCGCGTCGTTACCGACGCTGCTGAATCAGTAACAGCGTCGCGGAAGGCGTTCTGCTCCGACGTCTACGATGCGCAAACGTTCGGACACGCGGACACGGGCACCAAACGTCGGCTCGCATACGGTCACGACGGCCGATACAAAAAAAACTCTGGCGGCGAACTCACGCCAGTCTGATAGTGGACACTGATGACGGGGGGAGTGCAGGCCGGATGGCCTGTACGGACAAATGCGGCGTCCTTATCGAAACGGCCGTACTATCGGGTAAAGCAGGGCCTGTTAAACGCTGAGGGACTGAGTAGGAAACGATGGACGACGCATCGACGCGTCGTTTCGTTACGCCCTTTTGCCTCGACGCTCTCGGGACGCTGTAGCTTGCAGGGTTATGCAAGCGTGCTCCGTCAGTGGACACGTATAAAAACTCGACAGAGTACGATCAACAGCTGGACTGTAGCATATGAAGAAGTTGACCAGCGTGGGGTGCATGACATGTCCCGGTATGGCATCCAGGACACAGTCCCGCTCGCCAAGCTGAGCTGGCCGCTCCGCTTGGATGGTGATTTACAGTCGGGCTCGGCTCGGCTCGGCTCTATTCAGCTTTACTCGGCCTTGCTACAGCGCTAGACAACGCGGTCTGTTAAACACGCCAGTGTAATGTTAATCGAGTTGGGAGAACTTCCTAGTTCTGGGCATGTTTTCCATCAAAAATGAACAAATAGCTTTACTCGTCCCTTCCCTCCGAATAGTCAGCTCTCCAGGGTCCTTTGACCAGCTGTTTACGACGCGGTGAAGTTGGAAAATTGGCTTGGTCAAGGCGGACCCAGCTTATGAGTTCGTTTAGGTCTGATCTGATTCGCTTTTCTTGATTAGGTTTCTCTCTGGTGTCGCGGGTCCTTCCTTAGACGTTGGACAGGTGAGAAACGGGCGTATTCACAGGCTTCGGAGCTTCTCTTCTCCGTGCAGGAATGTCGATCCACGTTCTCGTATCGTTGGGTGGTTTCTAGGCGGATGGAAATCGTAGGTAAATGTCTTTGATTGCGTTTCCTTTATTATGGTTTCCGGTGCACGTGGGAAGCAGCACCGCTGACAGTGGCTTCTCACTTGAATCACCGTTGTGGCATTGGTCGCCCGAAGTGCGGCAGGCCCTATCGCTCTGAGGCGAAGACCGACTCGTTGTTGCAGGAGTCGTTGTAACGTTTGCAGGAGCTGTATAAGGTTAGGAGGCCAGCTGGCCTCAGCTTCGTCCGGGCCACATCGTGCGCTGCCGCTCAGGAATACACTCCTGGAACAAAAATGACAGAACGCCTAATCGTTAGACGTTGCATTGGCATACGTCGTAGATGTCCTTTCTATCAGGCATCATTGTGCTTCCCGATTTGTTCACAATACTCACAAAAACGGTGATACGCACGACTGCTCATGCCCCGTCGACACAATAATTAACAGGCGATTGTGCCAGGGAACGTGAGGGTATCTCGCATTCCTGCGAACTCACACGACCGTGAGCCCAAACTGCGGACACTTGAAGTTGTCAAGCGCACACGACCCTACTCTGGGCGGGTACTAATCTCAGCGCAGTAATTGCATGAATAGTTCATCGAATTCGCTGGGAACCAATGTATTTCAGGTGTGTAACCTGTTCGGTGCGATCAGCACCGAAATCTTTGAATACAACGGCCAAGCTTAATTAGCCTCGAGGTGGTGCAGTGCCTTCGAGGAGCAAGATTTGTCTAGCATGAATATCCGACAAGTAAACGTTAGTCTATCGATGTGTAGAGTCCAACTTTACCAGAATCTCTTTCCATCCACGTTAATGATAATAGTAAATGGCTGGGACGCCCACACCTGAGCGACGCTGTCCTGGAAAAATGGGATTAAATCTGGTGTTTGCGACCATCCAAGTTAGGATAGACACTACGATTTCACTATTTCCGTATTCTGCATCCGGTATTTGTGTTTTGATGTTGCGTATTAGATGACATTCTCAAGAAAAGCATATTTAATTTTTTTTAGCATTAGCCATCCAAATATTTGCGGCACAAGTGAGATCCGAATTTAGACCGTTTACGTGGCATGCGCCCGTCTAATATTCTCGCAGACATCAAACATATGTCGATTAAAGAGGGTCGACGGTTTGTCATCGCCGATAGGTAGTTCGGCAATAGCTAACACTCACTTTTTTCTTTACCCTTGGGCTGCCTTAGGGCGTTACAAGCGATAACGGTACGAAAAGTGATTACCAAAATATTGATCAAAAGTGAATACTTCGGATGCGACAATCTCTTAGGGAGTCCCTTTGAATATATTTGCCACCAGCACACATTCGGATTGCTTACAAGCACTCCTATCGCAATAAACACTTTTTGAGCATCGAACAAGTCCGATTGAACGTTCTTTTTACAAACAGTTCGAGCATTCGTGCTGACGTTTATCGACACTCGCAAAATTGTACATTTTGATATACGAATGGAAACTCTGTTGCGGCAAGTTCACCTCCCTGTACGAATGTGTGTGACGAAATTCAGGCCCAAAATAGTTTTTTCATTTCGAGTTACCTTTTGACGGCCCTGCTGGACAGTGCGACCAGAGCGCCTTCTCGTTTAACCGGAACCATAATTAATGAGAAGAATGATAGAATGCCGAGAATGCGTCTGAAAAAAATGCGTTCGAAAAATACAGTCATTAATTCTGAAACAGTCCGCTTAGGACAAACGCATCAAACCGCACTGTATACTCGAGGGGACAAATTCCTCAATTTTGGCATTCGTCGGGTCGAGGAGGTTATGAACACGCAAATCTATGCCGAGTTCGGATGTTGATCGTAGCTACGAGTTAGGGGCTAGCACCATTGGTCAAATGATTTTCGTACACTTTGGACTAAGTGAGAGTGTGGCCAACGATTAGATCGGCTCCCAGTAAATTGGAACGTGCAACTTGTAAGCCGCATAATGTTTACCACATTACATACTTACATGGCCATTTACAATATATGCCTTAAATGTGGATGTGCTTGTGTAAAAGTCTGTGCATGAGTATGTGTGCGGATGAAGAAAGTGACACGTAGATAAACGAGTTGCGCATCACTGGGCGCCAAAAGCTGACGCTAGAGACTCTGCCTTATAAACAGAAGAAGAAGCCCAAATAGTGGAGGCTTTCGCCACCGCTCAACGACTCATAAATAAACGCTTTGAGGAGTCTGAACTATGAGGAAACGGCGTTTGGCGTCAAAGGTGGTTGCCAAACGCTTGCTTTGGATTCGGCGGGCCACACGACGCCGTGAGACACTACGGATGGACCAGGCCAATCTAGCGATATATTGCCAATGATCGATGGCGGGCATTACGCTTTCACGGGGGTGATGGACTATCGCAAGAAGGATTGTTTAGCTCAGCTGTCTTGGTCCTGATGTGCCTTTGGACTTTTCCTCTCAAAAAAGGATATTTATTATACCTTTGGTCCGAGCGTGTTACAGTGTCGCATGACACACGAAATATAAAATAACCTTACGATAAACGTTAGCCGAATAAAAACCCCGATGCGGGATTTACTCAAGCAGCTGATCGAGTTCGTTGTTTCTGATCGCAGTTGCGCATCGATACTCGGGCAGCCAATGCTAGCCTGGGTGAGTTTCTGAGGAAGATCGAAACGAGGGGCTGGCGTCTTGCGTTCTAAAAGGAACGGCAATGATTTCCAATGTGCAATGCGATGCGATGCGAAGAAGGAGTATAAGGAGGCAGAAACCTTATAAATAGAAGACAGGCACGTAAGGTTCACTATGTGTGCTAAAGGAAAACAAATTAAAGCTTATAAAAAAGGGGTTCGTTCTTTTATTTGCATGTGATGGTTTAGTGCAGTTCGCCAAGCCGAGTTGGCGGGGCTCCGGGAGACAACCAGATTTTGCTCGTCATCTGCGTAGAGCGGTTTACACCGATTTCTACCTGTTCTATTTCGAATTGGTTGACGTGCAGCTGTCGCTCCTTGCTCAGTTTTAGCTTTACCTGGTGTCTTTTAGGTCTAATGCATGACGATGACGTACGTGTTCCTTTAATCTCACTGAAGAGTATCTTGCGCTTCATCTGAGGATTCTGTATCCAGGCTTATATCAGGCTAGCTTGCACCACAATGGTTTAAACGGTCGAAAAAAAGTGGTTGAAATTGCGAGAATCTGACGAATCAGTACTTTCTGTTGAGGCTAAAATAGGCAAATTTTATTTCAATACCTCGGGAAATTAACACAAGTGCATTTATTGTTATTATCATTACTATTATTATCATTATTTGTAATGAATGAAATTAATTCCGATGGTATTTAACGCGTTATTTAGAAAACAATTTGCAAAACTAGACCTGTGTAGTCAAAGGTCAGTAGCTCAAACGCACGAGGAATGTGAATGAAAACAAACATATTCAAGTTGACAGATTGACAGATTGACGCCAACCAAGTGGGAACCGATCATGGCGAATCGACAATCACCAAAAGAAAGTGTTGGCCGGCTAAACTCCACGCAACGGAGCTGATGTGGGTAGCAACTTTCCATAGCTCAGCTAAAATTGAAATTCGAACGAAATGTTCGTTTTGCCGCGCACAAACGCAGTTCATTAGCTGGTCTTCGTTGAACAGCCCAAAAGGCAGGGCTAAATCAATAAACGCACGGCGGAAACAATAACCACATTGCTACGTAGGCGGTAAAGAACCTCAGCTGAATTCAATCTGTGGCATAGGGCGTGCCCATCTGCCATTCAGATATCCTCGTTCTGAGGAAGTACGACGAGAAATATGTATTCTAAGCACGCGAGTCTATCGCGAAGCTATGTTCTCGCAAACACAGCCAATACCACAAGACTAAAAAGACAACAAGCATGAGGAAAAGTTCACAAGTGAAAAAGCTTTCGTTAGCAACCTGCTCTCCAACGGTGCGAGACCGTTACGAACGTGAGCGTTATGACAATGTGCGACTGATGGCCAGGATGACACTACAAACAAATTAAATTCATTTTGACCTGTCAATTGGCTCTGTAAAGAGGACGTTTCCTCAAAGGGACGCCCTTTGCCGTTGGGCAAGCATTGTAGACATCAGAGTTGTATTTTTGAAACAACACAAAAGCATATCGAACATAATGAATAACTTTCAGAACGGTTGTGAGTGTTTTGTGAATCACGACGTTTTTGAGAACCTCGCAATAACCCTCCTCATTTAACATCGATTAATAATTCAGCAACAATTCGACTGTTATTCAGATGTCACGTGTATTCATATCATTTGGCGCGAAAATTGGTAAAATTTCGAATTTTCCATTCCGCAATGTCTGACCGACGTTAATGAATCAACACATTTGGGGAAACTGCAGAGCTATGGCAGGGGTTCCAACCTGAGATCGGCGACCTCTGTCATCTGTCACCGATCACTTCAAAGTGGCAGTTGATGATGTCCTGTGTGTAAATCGTTCGAAGCCTACTTCCGGCTAGGTCCCAAGAAACTTGTCGCAACGCCCATTGGCCGCTTGTAAAGCATGCGATTGCCATAATGGGCGTGGTGTCGCTAGTCGCGTGTCCGAATCCGACAGGCCCCATATGCTCTTTACGTGCGTAGTCCTGCGTACTTTTAGCGCTACTTAGAATAATGTGGGAGGAAGTTTGGAGTCGAAATCAAAGAGCGTCGTCCCGCAATCTTGGCCTAGAGTGAAGTATTTCAAGGGGCTTTTACTGTGCAGGTGATGCTTGATGCCAGCTACGCCTCGTGCCCGTGATACAGTTGATCGCATGGGTCTCTTAAAATAGATCAGTGTTTCACACTTCCGACCGACGGTGGCCTATTCCTGTTAGGCCATTACGCAAGTCAGGATGTATTGACATCCGGCCGTTTGTGCATGACAGCATCGTTACACACGCACGGGCTTGTAGGATACTGCATAGTCATCCTGTGTGGTAGGCGAATGTGGCCTATTTCAGGGATACTGTGCTAGCTCCATTCCAACAGCTGTTTCACCAACCGCCCATCTCTTCGGGGACATTTAAGAGGTCACACTCGCTATCATCCACGCATTCGTCCTTTCAGGGGCATTCGAGCAGGTTCTAAAGACTCGTTTTGTTCCCGGCTTATGGATGGAAGCCACTGATGCTCACGCTACGGAAGGGTTCAGGGCACAGGGACCAGAGGGGCGTGCTGTAGATGAGGGATGAGCTTTGGACATGACCCCTGGTCCAGGACCTCTCAGTGCTACCGCGCCTAGCTATTGCCCGGTGATGGCCAGCAATATAGGCCAGGCCGAGGTCCCCACCCAGTGTCCGTAGAAATTCGCTGCTCTTCCCGCGTGTTTGGGCACCTACTGAACGGTGACCAGAGGCCTCGCAAAGCGAAGGTCCCCGCTCCCCGGGGACCTCTGCAGAACGTGCGCAGTAGCCTTTACGCGGCCTACTCGCTCCTAAAAGTTCCGCTGCGTACCGACCCGAGGCTGCGGGGGCTTTTTGGGCTGGACCCGGCGTAAACGCGGCATGGCGCAATGTAGCCAAAATGCGTCTGCCCTTTGGATCGGGCCGTCAAAATGCCACAGCAGTTAACGGTGTTACTGCAGAGGCTGTTCTCCTTCCTCCTCTTCCCCAAAAATTCGGCACAGTTGATCGACGAAATAGAAGGGTGCTCACAATAATTCTTCGCCCTGACGGCGCTAATGGATACTCAGCTCTGCAATATATGTATATATATATTCATGGCGTATAATTGTTGTAGTTTATAAAAACCACAACAATTGTGACTGCCATAGGAGAGCAGGCGTGCAATTGACATGGATCGCTGAGGTTTGACCACAATTTCAACTCGAAGAAGGCGCTCGTTTTGTTCCTTCTCGCGCTCACGATGAGTTATCGTGTATAATTCGGCTACTTTTCCATGGCCACGTCAGGCGATTAGTCGCCAGACCTTTGTTCCTTAGCGTGCAATCAGGGTCCAACGATGCTAAATATCAAAGCAAGTTATGGTAAGGAAGTGCTACAATCTGTGAACGGAAAGTTACATACAATCATTCTTATTGGAACTGTTGCGCTATTCGCAGACAGAGCTACATCGAATACTTTTCGGAGCTACATCTGATCAAATTATCCCGGCTCGCAGTTCGCCGGATTAGTGGTTAGGTCGGTCTACTTATGTTGGGCATTCGGTCAGCGTAAATTCACTCTTATTTTACGAACTCGTCGAGAAGGCACTTTACTATTACCACCGATAACTTTCGGCTGAGGAGAGGATCGTAATGGTAGAGGGAAATTCAGCGGCTCATGACCACGTAACGATTTAGTCGACCCTTGCGTGTCATCCATACGAACTAGGAAGAGTCTATTACGGGCCAGTCTCGCAATTCGTCGCTGTTGAGTCGAGTTATAAGACAAATCACCTGTCGCAAATGGCTCATACCCTTTTATCGAAGGCAAATGCGTTCATATGTGCTGGACGACCTACTGGTTGAACGCATATTGTGAGGCATTTTGATACGATGTCTACTTATGTGACAATATGTCAGGTTGGCAGTTCGGTAGGCCGCGCGTTAATGCCATTGAGCTTTCAACGTCAATTTTCTCCTTACAGCTACAGTGCCATTTATTGTTTTATGCTGCCAGGCTATATAGGAGAGTCACCTCCTCACGTGGATCTGCTTTATGTTTCTATAAACGCAACGCGTAAGAGTATTAGGAGCGTAAGAGTGTTTTCTCTTGAGTACGTGCTCTCTCTTGAGTACTTAAGTGAGTACTAACGTGCGTATCTCTTGAGTACTTAAGTACGTGAGGTCGCAGTATTGCTATTGATGCGTCGTATCAGCATAGGCGTTACCAGTGCATACAAATGTATCCTTCAAGATTATTTTTCCGTTTGGCTGTCCACCTTCGGCAAGGCAATGTGCCTGCTCCGAGGGAATTTCTCGTCCAAGCTGGTCCAGAGTTAATCAAAGCAGACATTGTTCCTTGTCCGACCCCGTCCCTTGCATGTAGCCTGCATACTCTGATAAATTATACAGGGGTTCAATGTTGTCCTTCCGGGGTTGAAGCTCTCTGCACAAAGCAGTGATTGGTGTCGCTGTCTGATCAGAAATACCATCAGCATTAACTTATTGAGCTATCCGCCGGGACCAGATTACGATCAGGGAGCACGGAGCTCTTGTCAGCTGACCAGAGCCGTATCGTGCGTCGAGCTCGGTGGCTCGGGGTGCATTCGTGCGCGGCTTGCAACTGGAGGAGACGCGTAGGTGCACGGGTTCGAGCCCCGCCGTTGCACGTTTACGATGATATGAGGTCCGTCTTATGAAGTAATGCGACAAGTGCTACCGTGGACGCAAAATGTTGGCCGATGGTCAGCCCTCAAGAAATATTTAGAGCCGTATCGTGTATAGCTCACAGCTGACGATTAATGTATCCTGCTAGAAGTGTTCCAAACTAGGGAAGCAAATGCCTCATTTTCCAACTGGTATGGATTTGTTGTATGCGGTATGTCGCGCTCGGTGGTTTGGTGCATTTGTATGCGCCTCGCGATCGGAGGTGCACGGGTTCGATCCCTGGCGGTGCACATTTACATTTATATGGGGTCCGCCATTACAAAGTAATGCACGAACTGCTACCGTGGACGTTAAATGTTGGCTGGTGGTCAGTTCTAAGAAAAAAAAAAGTATGTGGTATAGGGTAGCATACGGCCAGCTTCATGGGTCCTGGACGAGTTCCCAACAAAAGCCACCAACTAATTCAGTCTTTCCAAAAGTATAGTCGGTATGTTAGGTGTATTTTATGCGTCAGGAACTCGGTCAATTAATGTATCGAAACTCACTGATGAACACGTCCACCAGTTACGTTTTTGCATTTGAAAACACAATGAGGAAATACCAGGTTAAAAATTTGAATCGTTCTTTATTTGTCTTTAATGGCGCTAACGCTTTGGTTGACAAAAGCATTAGCGTGGATCTAATGTCCTTAACGACGTGACGTCTCGACAGGTGTTAGTGTTTGAACGAAGTTTTTCCCTTTTCTCTGTTCTTCTCTACTCATATTGCTTTGTTTCTCCTTCTCTCTGGCTTTTTCCTTCTATATGATCAGTGCGCAATGCAAAAAAGGACGTCACGCTTATTCGTTGAATTGTATAGTATAGAAGACGGAGGTTAAATCTGTCATGTAAACGGTTGCGGTTGCTATCGAGTAGGTTACGGCTACTTCGCCTCATTCATACGAACATCGGATTACATACCACAACCTCGTCCGTGCGTAGAAAAAGATGCAAAACGTCATACACACCGATATGTGTTTGTGTTGAAGAAATCAAACAATCCACCACCACCACCACCACCAACAGAAGGGCGTTGACCGTACTTCGCTAGCTGTCAATACGTACTATTATTGTTACGTACTATTATTGTTACTATGCCTTGCCTATATAGGTGAAACTAAGCTAAGGTAAACGATGCCGTGGGCGGTGCTGATGCCGCTGCGGCGCCGAAACATGCACCAGTTCCAGTGCTGAAGTTACTCGCGCTCAACCACTTGCCGCGCTGGTGTTAACGTGTCCTTCGTGCCCGTCAACTCTTGTCCGATGTTGTTGACAATCATTACCAATCAATTATTATCCGTCGTGTCGACCGACGTACGCTAATGTAGTGTAGTGGGGACGCTTGGATCGCTATTGATCGAGCGGCCACAGCAGCATCTGCTGCTGTTCAGGGTTCGGTTGATTGATTGTACGTTAAACGAGTGCTTAATGGACGCCGTTGTAGACATGGCGGTCGTTTGCCCATACGGACATATGGCGCTTATGGGCTTCATGTCGACCGTTATCACTAGCCATGTACCTATCCGCCGCGCCCTTAGTCCTACTTGACATCTAGGAACGGAGCGTGTATTTGGAGTGACGTTTCTGATTATGATCTTCGGCGTGCTTCGGCGAAAACGAGTGTGACCAGGCGAGTTCGTGTTTGGACGGAAGGATGGACTGAATTTTGCGAACCAGCAGCGTGCCCTGATGCCTTGTTTTATGGATCTGGGCGTTGGAAGCTGCCAGATTATCGCCGGCGTCGTGCTTATTTTCAGATCGAGCGGCACAGCACCAGATAAACGTCCATGCAATAATAGTAGCTAGGACGAATAAACGAGCAAATTGTAAGCCGAATTGTAGAAGCCGACGCTCGCTGCCGAACTCGGGCGACTACCGAGGCGGCGAAACACTCAGGACGAACAGAGACAGACCCACCCCTTCGAATCTGTGGAATGCCGTTCGGCCAGAGGCAACGTGGCTGGATGGCCTACACCGCCTCTCTATGGTCACTATTCGAGGAACAACTCGTTATCCATCTACTCGTTCTCATAATAATGCTCGACTCAATAACCTGGATCGACAAGCATACCTTCATTAGCGCAGGAAACAAACACAAAACTGCTCCGTCGCGTGATGATCCTTTCGCTCTGGCTAACAGACACGTCGAAGTGGCCAATGTGCATAGCGTGAACAACGTGGAGATGTGAGCCGCCCCTGGGCGAAAGCGCCTAGTCGATTGGGATCGCCCCTGATAGCCACCATGAGGAGGTCGAGAGGACGATACTGGCTTGCGCGAGATGGGCGGACGGCTAAGGAGAAATCATTCGCGAACGGAGGGGGGTCCTGCCACGAACATTGGCCGGGATGTAACGTGTCATCGATCAGGATTAGACACAGCCACGAGAAACGAACTCAGAGGAATAGAACGAACGAGAAGGAGGATGTCACTCAGCTAGTTACATTGTTAGCGAATGCGGACGTGTCATCCAAGCTATCCAGCCCCCACATGATAGAGAAATAGCCCCGTCGGATCTGACGGTGGTTGGGTGAGTTGTGACCTATGTGCGTACCATAGAAAAACAATGGGCGTCTGTCCTCTGTCTCCCTGCCAATGGACACAATGCCTGTCTGTGAACGACTGCTATCGTGGGGAAGACTCCTTCTCCTGAGGAGCTCCTGAGGCTGGCTCGCATCGCGAATTGGTGTGGCGTGTGTCTTTTGATTGTCGGTTCGATTCGCCCGATATTCGGAGACTCAAAACGAACTCGAAAGGGTTGTCGTATTGTTGAAAGTAGCTGAAGAGGGAGCCTAATCACCAAACCAGTCCATCGATGTGGCTTTCTTGCCAGAGCTTCGACGTTTGTTGTTTGTTGTTCGTTGTTTGCCGATGTGGCCATTGTCGCCAAGGCGGGTCATGTCATGAATGAGACACGAGTGTTGGATACAAACGCATAGTCGACACGATAATGTTAATGTTCTCCTCGAAATGTGACTGATCCCAGCGTCAACCTCGAACTGGTCGATGTCCCGTCAATTGCTTGAGCTTTGCGTCGTAGCCAATCAACGATTCACAATAAAACCTATCTCGAACCTATTACGAAACGCCAGGCCGAGCTAAACAGTCGGCTGAGGTATGGCGTGGTAGGACTAAGGTGACGGTGAGTTATTGTGCTCACGTTCGAGTGCATCACACAATGTCGAAAGAGAATATTCGTTGTTGTCGCGTGACAAGTAGAGGTCACGCAGGAGAGTGCGTTACGAATGGCACCGGAAGGTGCCCGCTAAGACTCTACACAGACACATGAACTACCTACGAGCGGCTTTTACATGGGTTAGAAAAGGGGCGCCCTGCCTACACTGTAGGACGACTACATTTGCTTAGGGCGTTGGTAGACTACACCGGTGTCCTACGCGGCTACATGTCTACATGTCCTACGCGGCCGGTGCCTTGGCCCGTTCCGTCTGACGGACCAATTGTCTCCTCTGATTAGCCGCGTGACATTGACGCCGGCTGTCAATCGAAAATTGAACGGCGGCCGGTAAAACGGTTGTTTGCTCAACTCCGACTCACACGACTTTTAGACGACGGTCGTCGCCATGGTCGCGCGGAGTCAAGTCTCGCGCTACATCTACCTACGTATCTATCGGTATATAACGTTTCGGTTACGTTGGCCACCGGCATGAACTGTTCTTGACAAAACGTGACGCGACACCAGCGGATGAATTCGTCGTTTCACCGTATGCGACGCGTATTCATCTCGGTAGTGGTAACGCGTCTATATGATCGAATGGACCAGCGGCGTGGCGAAATAGATGAGCATTTTTGTTCCGTCAGCCATCTTGAGAGTGCAATCAACGCCAATTGATGATTGATAGAGCCTGAACAGAGTGATCCGATGTATGATCGACAGAGAGGCCGGCTACGGACTTAGCCCGCGCCGTTGTTCGCCGTGAGAAGGGCGGCCAGCTTCTTGTCGAGTAGACATCCGTCTACGAATTCCTTGATCGACAGCGTCCCATCACCGTCCTTGTCCATCTTGAGGAAGATCTCCTTCGTCCGCTCCTCCGGGGACTCCTCGTATGTTCCCGGACCGAGCATATCATATAACGCCTAGCGGAACAGGGAAAAACAGAGCGAGAACGAGAGATAAAATGGTGAAAGTTAGCGAATGCTCAGAAACAAGCTGATGAGCCGATGCAACGCAACCGACAAAGTACTAAAACACACTTCACTACAGTTCGATGCCCGAGTACCACTAAAGTCTTGGTCGTGCACGAAAGTTGACCTGCTTCGCAAACGAACTAGAAAGACCTCTCGCGTGCACGATTCTTTGCGTTCCTGCGTCCAGAATGCGCGCCGCCGCATGACGCGCGGCATGACGGAGTGCTGGACGTGAACGTTACTGACATGAGCAGCAGCAGCTGAGCGAGAACGAACAAACATCTCCTCACCTTGACAATCTTGGTCATCTCGTCCAGTTCGATGCCGCCGTCGTTGTTGATGTCGTACATGCGGAACGCCCACTTCAGACGCTCCTCGCCCGAGTTCGACGCCGTGATGCCGATCGCCATGAGGAACTCCTTGAAGTCTATGCGGCCACTGTTGTCTGTGTCAAATGTCCTGAACACATGATCGCAGAATTTCTCGGGATTGCCGGTGGGGAAGAATGTCCGATAGATATCGATAAACTTCTTCCGCGACAGCTGGCCAGTGGGACAATCCACCTTGAACCCCTCGTACCATTCCCGGATCGTCTGTTCGTCATATTTCGTGTGCGTCTTGAGGAAGTCGATGTCCTCGTCACTAAGTTCACGGATCTTGGTTTGCTGGCAGCCCATCTCGGTCAGCCTTGCGCGTAGATTTAGCTTCTCGTAGCTTCTAAGCGTCCGATAGGCAGGGCACTAATCTGTTCTAGCGCGATTTTACTGAACCGATCTCGGTGAACACAACAACTATGATTACGTTAGGGGGTGTTCGTTCTATGGGGAGGTGGGGCTACACAACGGCTTGGTGGGGCGGTGGAGTTACTTCGGTATTCGCCAGAACGAAGTGCACACTGAGTGCGGAGTTCCTCTATGCGTCGGTTGAATGGCGGGTCCTAGCCAATGGCGTCGTTGAAACGTCGAACTGGCTTCATGTAGTCGCCAATATGACAGAAGCCCGGCGGGATCACGCGATATGCCCCGCTCCTGCCAGCTGCTTTCCGACGGGGCCTCGACACAGGGAGGGTGACAACTAGTTCCTCCTCGACAGGGCTGCTACACCGTTTTCTATACCTTTCTGATTTTCTCTCTCTATCTCTCTGTCTCTCGCTCTCTGTCTTTTTCCGTTCCAGTCCTGTAATGAGTTTATGCTGCTGGAGACTACGTCTTTATCCGACCACCTGAAACGAGGTCGGGTTAGCTACGGTAGGCAGAACTCTAGGTAAAATGTATCAGTACGCTAGAAACCATAGGAAAGCTCGGATTCACCGTTGGGCACGGTGCCCGTCGTGACAGCCACGCATTACGCGCACTGCTGCCGTCGCGACGCGAAACGCTCTAAGACGTGCACCGTTTCAGTGACTGGGTACGTCGGACCTGCAGTCTCAAGCAAATATGTCGGTGGCATTCGTGTGCGAACTGTTCTCGCGCGCGATGTGTCCGAAAGGCATGGCAAAATTTCACCGAAAAGGAGAAAAGCTACTACGAGACACGCACGACACGTACACATGCAGCAATGAATTTCGAACAAGACGGTTCTCGTAAGTATGATCAGCATCCGGTTTGCGTATGAATGTCACGCTATGGTACGGCGTCGTCTCTAAACAGAACTATCCGTGGCTAGTTAATGAAAACTCCGGCGACAGAAGCGCAAACTGGCTTCTGGCAGGAACTGCTTACAAATCTGGTCATTCTCGTATGATTTAGTCG
Source organism: Tropilaelaps mercedesae (assembly GCA_002081605.1). Lineage (NCBI taxonomy): Eukaryota > Metazoa > Arthropoda > Arachnida > Mesostigmata > Laelapidae > Tropilaelaps > Tropilaelaps mercedesae. The sequence goes on along the minus strand of MNPL01009829.1, from coordinate 12,821 downwards.
CTAGATTTTACTCAGTAAAGTGACTTAGAGGAAAAAAGGATGCGTGCGCTTCGTGCCAAGAGGAACAGAAGGGACGGTTGCGGGAGTTGCGCGCCTCGGCACCGATCGCCCTGTGCAAACGGTGTCTGTACACAGCGAGTAAAAAAAAACGTTTATAAAATGAGTTAGACCGCGATTTTGTACCGTTGCGTCTGCAATATCACATTAACACACCGTCTGCGCTCTGCTTTGTCGGAAGCAACAATGTGGCTCGATGTGTTTTCCAGCCTCGAAGCGATGTTCACTCGTTCGGGCCGAGCGAACTGACAACAACGCACTGAAAAACGGTGCATTTCGATGCATTCCGCTAGTGCATGATACGCTAGACGCACGCGGCTAGACGCACGCGGCTACAGTCAACGACAAAGCGGGAAACAAGCTTCCTTCTCTAAATAAAGTGGTCTCGCCGTATCCATGCCACAAGCGGGACTGCTTAAAGAAGGCTCATTCCACTCTATTCCATTTTTATCCCATAGCAAACAATGCGTTGCTGTCTCGTTTTTGACGCTAGGCCGCGCCGGTCGGTAGAAACGTGGTACGTAATAGTACCACGGACGTACTCGGAAGCGATTCCGTTAACTCCGTTGGTGAGGTTCGCCCCTGATCGGATTGCATTTTCGATCTCTTGGCCCGTCGCTGACTACTCCGGGGCAGGCACGTCCATTAAGGCGTCACCTTTAGAGTGAATTCGGCCAGGTTGCGAGCCCTTCCGTAACAACGGGAGAGTGAAGGACAACAAAAAGCGGACGTACAGCGAAGTCCGCGCGTAGTACCACGGCGAGTCTCCCGCGGAGCAGGAACTTCGGTTCGAACCGAAGAGGAGATCCATTTCCGCAGAAGTCGAGCGGCTACCACGAGGTCACCGCACTCGGTACGCCAACTCGGCCCGGCCACGCATGGATGAATACGTTCGACATCGCAGTCAACGAATTCATCCGAATCTGATCATAGAGGCGATCAGGAAACAGACGATCGAGAACAAACGTGATCAAGAGCTTCACCATAGTCGATGAGGCAAGCGGACGTAAGGGTGTCTTTCTTGAGCATAACGTTCATATTGCGACGTTCTTCGTAGTCGTCGTGTAAGTTAGACGAGCGTCGCTTTATGCCCCGCTTCTTCTGTGATTGGCGTCACACTCCCAAGGGTCGTCACGGAACTTGGAAAGCGGCCACTCGAAGGCTCCTGTAATTGGACCAACGAGTAGACCCAATAGCGGATCTGACGGCTAACCAAGCGTGGCCAATCGTCGATAGGACGCGCGTCCCAGCCACACACACACACACACACACACACACCAACGCGGCGTTCCCGTATTACTACGTTCGCCGTACCTCTCTCGTAGCTCGGTCCTAGTCAGCAGATTTAGTCTAGCCTAGTGCGGCTATTCGTAGCCGGGAATGGCTCTATCGAACGTCTATTAACAATGCCTGACGACGCTGGCGAATGTCGCCAATCATCTGTTTACACTGCCGGACTGGCGGCTGACATATGGCTAGATAAACTTTTCGTGACGGTCATTCGGTGTCGTCGCTCAGGTAGGACGCATCCGGAAGCTCGGCACAAGAATAGAGAGAGGTCTGTCCGTACACGTTATGGTGGCTGGACTCGGCATTTTATGTAGCTGGCACGCGTTGCGTGCCCAGACAGAGGCGACGTCATGGCACAGCAGCCAGGTCGAATCGCCATAGATGAGATTATTCTGCCACCGTGTCTCGCCCCAGCGTCGTGCCAGCAGCATTCGATCATCCGTTGGTTGGTCGTTGCCCCACGTCCCCCTTCTGCTCTGGATCATTTTCCAGCTAAGCGGTTTGCCCCGAGCATCTGGGACGTTTTTTTTTTTTGGATCTTTTTTTCATAATTCCCTCAGGCGACGGTCGGACCAAGTGTGCGGCTAGGACGTGACTAATCGTCCATTTCGGCCTCGGCATTCCCTTGTCGCATTGTAACTGAAAGGCGTGTGTACTATCACGCGTGCACGAGGCCAACGAGATGGGGGCCCACAATGTAGCGATAAGCCGAGCCGTGCAAAACAGGGCGTCGGGTCCCCGCTACGGCTTAACCCAAACCTGGGTCTTTGGGACCGTTTACGGGGCACAGACGTCCCCAGGCCGCTGGTCAACCTTGGCCTTTCGCAACGACAAACTGACGGCAGGTCACGAAGTGGCCCCCAGGCTATCTCCACATCGGCTGGCCATGGCCGCGCTTTGTATGCGCTCATGAACTGAGTGATCATCACCATCATCATCATCATCACCATCATCATCATCATAGTCGTAGTTGAGCCGCAGTTCTCGCGCCTGCCGCCGCCCAACGAGGCACCGCCCGGGGACGAGGGGTCCACTTGGGGTGTGAGGCTCCACCTCGAGGCCCCCCGCACCAGTCGACCGGCTCAGACCCTCAGGAACCTCAGACAAATCTCTACCAATTTAGTCTACGCTCGCACTCGGAGCAGGTTTCTCCGGGGCAAAGCTCCGAGATAGCTTCGTCGGGGGAGAAGGCCATCTGGTGGCCACGCCGACACCGAGCGGCCCAACTGCTACGACCACCGCCGGCCGCCACTCAGCTGAGCGACCGAGGTGGTGCGTTTCGTCCGAATCAGCCGCCGTAATATCCCTGTCATGGAGACAAAAAATAATAGACATCAACGTTGCTCGTCGAATGTCCCACGTTCGTTGCTCAGCAATAATGGCCAATGGCGCTGCTGTCGGAACCCGCCGTGCATCGTCCGCCTTACAAACAACGCAATCGACAGTCGTTTGTAGCTTTTGTGCGGACGTCGCCCACAAAAACTTGTCCGAGACGACATCGCTTGATTGAAACACGATTTCATGCGACGTCACCGCGTCACCGAGAAGAGGCTCGAGGCGGCTCTCGTCGTTGTTCTGTGTCGAACGTGGCCATTTTGTTGCGTTTCGATGAAACTCATTCTCGTCATTGTTCGGCTAATAAAGTACCTTCGTTATTATTGTGCACACACGGAATAGATAATCGAGAACGTTAATGGAGCGGGCGTTTTTCTCGTCGCTTTCGCCCTAAGGCCATGTCGACTTTTAGTGCGTTCGTAATTCGATAAACAATCGTCCGTGATCATGGACGGCGTCATTTAGGGTAGAAATCGTTCGTCGGAGGCGTGAAGCAGTCGTGACGCGCGCGAACCTGAGCGATCATCTACCGTCCGAGAAGCTAACGAAGTTAGCGACGCGCTTCTACAGACGTCGGACGACTTCACTCTGGCCGACGTAGGTCGCGACAAAAACGTCGTCTTCAGCCCCCCCTTGAAAGTAGAAATCATTTAGTAGTAACTCGATTCACTGCGGCCACCTTCACCTGTGGTGACGCTCGCACGTCGGCCATACGCGCGCGTCACCTGAGACGTGAGAATAATCGGCATACTTCGAATATCCTCGTCCTGTCATCGTGCCAGGCATGGGGGGCCCGCGCGCGTCCAAAACTAAGAGAAAGGCCGTCCAATTGCAAAGGACACGCGACGCGATTTACGTTCTAATGGCGGACGACGACGTTTCCCGACGCTCCGCTCCCGTCAACGCACGAATTTCGTATCGTCTCGAGCTAACCCTCCGATGCTCTTGAATGGGCATCATCTGTCCGTCGTCCAACGACGATCAGCGAACGTCGTCACGTGCCGAGCGTGCCAAACTCGTGCGTGCCCCGCAACGTCGCCATCGACAAAACGAAACGACGATCCTAGGAGGCCGCCGTCGAGCTGCCGATGTCATGTTAGACGCTGCTGAAAATATCCAAATCAGACGCGTAATGATAATGCGTCCAGCAGCCGTCGCGTCGGTCGTCATGTGGCGTCCAATTTGGACAAATTATCTCCAATAGACAAACGCGTCCTGGCGGCGTCATTGGCATTCTCTCAGCGAAGTGCACCTAATGAAGCAGACAGAATTCTGCACACGTATCACACTCTGAGGGGAACAACCCCTTGCCCCCCCACCCCCCGACCGGCACCGTCATGTGCGTCACTTCGTGCACCTTCGTGTGCACTCGTCAAACGGGGAGGAAACGGGAGTGGGTGGTGGATGGCACCCATCCGGCCGTAACGTAAGGGCCGGTTCGTAACGAACGGCGCGCGCGAACCGGCCGAAATGTCATGGCGGTCGGATATTTTTTTGTTCACGAAATCATAGTCTAGTTTGTGTTAGTCAAATTTCGTCGCGCTCTACTTCACGAGAGCAGTTCTTGACGCGGATCGGCTGTGTGTTCATCTGGGGTAGTGTTTTTGGCACACTTTGGAACGGTGTCAACTCTGCTCGGAACTCACGAGCCCCATGAAGGCTCAGCAGAGTGAGTTCCTTTCATCGAGCGAATTATTCTTCGGAACTGCATTTCACATTGGCCGGCTAATTTTTCCGCATGCGCGCGCGCATCTGCACAACTACGCACTTGTCAAGGTGCACCGGGGTGTGCAGTTCCCGTCCGGCTTCCGCGGCATGAACGCGGCAACACCGACGCACCGTCCGAAGTCGACTTGTTCGTGCTGAAGATTTCGCAGAGAACGAAAATAGACAGACAGATCGACGAAGTTCGGCAAAAAAAGTTCCAGCGACCTGCATGACGGATATTTGATTCGCCATCGCGTCTCGTCGAAGGTTGCCCGAGCGACACGCCGAAGCGGATGAGAACTCCCTTGCACAAAATCTACCGCCACTCACAACGAACTCTGTCGAGATTTCGGAAGGTTTTGTGCGGCCGCCATTGTGCGGCGAGCTTCGTTTGGTTCGCTTCAGCAACTTCGAAAACCGAAGCCGAGCAGGCCGGATCATATTCGACTTACACCCCCCGAGTTCCTTTGATGCAAACAAACGTCGCGCACAAACTCTCTGCCGATGGAACGAAGGCAGAAGAAGGTGAAGGGGCGATGGAGGATGCTCATGGAAGCGAACGAACGAACGAACGAACGAACGAACGAACGAACGAAAGGTGCAGCGAACTTCCTTTAGGACGGGAGACACCCACTCAGGAGTTGTCTACTCGCGCCCCCCCAACCACCACCACCACCACAAACGCTAGAGGAGGGATCTCTAGATATGGAAATTCGTGTGGTTTGCGCCGTCACCTACCGCAACGACCGACGATTTCGGTGCTGAGTGCGACGGACTCGCTCACGTAGACGGTTCCGTGTGGCCGGATCAGGCGACCGTGCCGACACCGGATCGGGACGCGTCCGACAACCTCAAACTGTTGAGTAGTCATCGCGCGTCGTAATGCGCGCTCGCAAAGTACGACGATGTCGGACAACGATAAACGACAGCGAGCTCGACAAGCGACGTGAGAACGTCTCATGAGGTCACGACATCGGCTAAAATGTCCACGACCGGAAGTTGATCACCTGCCTGAGCCTAATTGGACCGACAGCCGCGAACAGGCGTAGTCACGAAACGCTCAGCACCGACGCTATGGCAGACACAAACGTAACCTCTGCGCCTCAAAGTCGAATGTCAACGCGTCGCTCTGGATAGGCCACTCCGAATGGCCGTTCCGAGACGAACTCGATGGTAGAAATCTACTCGTTCCTGAACGCGGCGGCGTTCGTTGAGCCGCGTCGCCTGTGACCACATCCGCCGTGTAAGTCACGCTCATATAGCCTTGGCGTGACGCGTCCCTTAAACGGTCCACAGTCATACACGTACTATAATGACGACGGACGTGCAAAACACACACACACACACACACACACACACACAGATATGAACTGTGTATGCCGAAATATGGCCAGTCCGAGGGGCACGTATTAGCCCATTATGATAAAATGCTCACTCTCATTAACTAGTTCTAGGTAGCTTTGCAACTAAAGCTGGTCAGAGGCTATTATTTGCCACTGCGTTAACTAATTAGCGAGTGGCAAGTGCCTAGCCGTGCTTCTGCGCAGGTAGGTAGGTAGATAGGTAGATAGGTAGGTAGATAGGTAGGTAGGTGGGTAGGTGGGTAGGTGGGTGGGTAGGTGGGTACGCGTTCTAGGTAGCCTGCAGCGACTAGCAAGCGCCAGGAGACAGCTCCTAGGAGCGACGCACGTGTCATGCTCGTCACGGCACATTCATTTTGAGGTCTTGGCACGCGACGCCAGCGTGACAATGCGTGTCCTAGCATAGGTCTTACCTGAAGTGAACGTGTTAGTGACTGTTTCGGCGCCTGATCGGAGTCCGGCGTCGGACCACGTCGCGTCGGTTCTCACAGCCGCGTTCGCCGACGACCTCAACCAGCTCGGAAGAGCGACGACGCCGAAGAGGCTTCTTCTGCTGACCGCTTCTTCTGCCAGACGACGAAAAGCGCTCACGACCGAGAGAGGCTAAACATGACTGATCGTCGACCAGTTACGCTGACGTTGTTGCACGTCTGGCGCGTTTCACGGATCGCCGCGCGCAGAAAAGGCGCAACAACGCGCACCTAACAGCGACGCTCGACGAGGTTCGTCCCCCCGGCCATCGAGCCGTGGCCTGTTAGGACGATCACGCGTTTATGATCGATCACCGCGCCTTGTCCCTAGTCGATCGTAGTCAGGCTTTGTTCGCAGGACGCCAGGATTGTGTCCTGTCGCCTGACGCACCTTCCCCACCCCCCCGCCGATGCGAGCCGCACTGAGGGGGAGCTCTCAGGAGTGCTCGGCCGTCCTACGCAGGCCTACCCCTACGGAAGAGGAGAACTGTTTTTGCGAGTTGTCCTCACCGCCATTCGGCTATCCTACTCGTAGGAAATTCAGCGCCACAACAACGGATGAGGTCACCGAAGCCGCACATCGAGACGGCCAATCGACTTCAAGGTCGTCCAGCTGTCTGTAATCCTTTTCCGGAGTGACTGACGTCTTTGTTGGTGGTTGTTTTCGACCCGTCCGTGTCGTCGTGACGCCGGCCCCCTCAGCCGACTCGGAGGTCCGATCAGGGGTCTGACGAAACAGGCTCAGCTTCGACCTGGTGTTGCCTTCGGTACTGCGTCAGGTCGTTCGTCGCGAATTCGCCACTTCGTCGTGTAACGACGCCGCCGCCTACGATTCGTTCGGCGACTTCGTTAGTCTGCACTGAGTAGCGTCGACTGTTCGTGTGCTCCTGGCAAAAACGCCGTCGTATCCGGAGTCACCTCGAGGATTTGGTCTCATCTGGAGAGGAGCGTCCTCTGCGCGACCTATTGGTGCTCCTTGACGAACAAGCGACGCCCGCCGCGTTGCTGTGGCACACAAGTTCTAGCGGAATGCACTCATCCAACGGGAAAACTTCATGCGATGCTCCACTGCTACCTCCGCCGCATGAGACAGCTAAATACGACGCCACCACGGCCGCGTGAAGCGTCGTCGTTCTCAGTCGTCCGAGGAAAACGCTTTCTCTTCGTTGTCATCTACACCCAACTCGGTTGTCCGCCGAGCTCGGTTGCTAAAAACGAGTCAGTCGCCCGAAGCGTCGAGGCTAAGTAGACAAAATCGCTTTTGTGGTTCGCCAGCCTATTAGCAGCGAGGGTCTGTGCGGCTGACGGCCCAGCGATGAAGGACTGCGGTCGCCTGCGGCAACTTCCGCTCGTCCGCGTACTCGAACGAGGACGGCGGCGGCGGCGGCGGCGGCGGCGGCGGCGGTGGTTTGGTTAGAACATTCGCCAGAAGAGAATCGTTTCAACTGCACTGAAGCTGGAACGGCTAAACGTTCAACACTCCGGCGTCATCCACGAATCGCCCGGGCCTCAACAACTATGCGCGCAATGCTTCCATCACACTACGCGTTACGCGCCAGCGTCACGCAACCACGCGCAGTCCTGCGATCGAGCAGAACTCACGATCGTGTTGTGTTGTCGGTCAACGCGCTCGTCGAAGTTCTTTCACGGACCGGCGATCAGCTTGCGGCGCGACGCGTGACGTAGAGCAAGTCGATCATTTTTGAAATGTGACGCGGAAAAGATTGATCAACGTCGGCGGGTGTCGTCGAGAGCGCGCCACTTAATCGATGCGTCGCCGAGGGTGGCGAGTCCATCATCTAGTCCTGCCGTGTTTGCCCTCGACGTTGGCGCGTGCCAGGTCGTGATCGTGGCGGTGCTCCGCTCTCGAACCGTTCGTGGGGGCCGAACCGCATCGACTGGTGAACTGGTTGGAGCATGGCCAGTTCGAGCCCGACGACGGGGCAAGTTCTGCTCGATGCCTGCTTGTGGGGTTCGGCTTTGATGGTGTACCAAACGATGGTGGTGGTGGTGCTCGGGCCGCCACTACTGGGGGCGCCACTGCTGGGGGCGCCACTGCCGTGTTCGCTCTTCGGTCGCTCCCTCGGGATAGCCAGAGTCAGGGGGCGCGGGATGTGCCATCATCCCTCGAGGTGGACCCCCAGCTCCTCCC
>MNPL01009828.1:3732-21390 GCA_002081605.1 Tropilaelaps mercedesae | reverse complement strand
TATATATATATATATATATATATATATATATATATATATGTATGGTTATTTATTTATCAATATCGACGTATTCTAGGAGGCCTAACAACGATGACTACCAAATATAATGACGAACAGTAAGACAGAAATAACTAACAGTGAGGACATGGATCAACAAGGCGAAAAGCCGCTTTTGCCTAGAAATGAGTAGACGTCGAAGTGAATTAGAAGCGGCGTAATTGTGACGTGTGAGAAAACATGGCAAGATAGGCGGTGGCCATTGTGCACAGACGCACAAGCCGGCGGACAGTGAGATACTTCAGCGGAGTAATAAACAATGTGTCAATAAACAGCGTACTCACAATCGATGTTCATGAGGTGTCGTTATTTAATTCGATAGGCATACCTTTCCTCTCGGCGAGGAGTTACATAAATTGTATGGCAGGCGTGACAACATTACACGCTTAGCATTTAGGAAAAAATACAAAAAGAACATGTATTCGTATTTTCGACGGTACTTGACCTCTCACGGCGACATTCAGCTATTTTCAAGTACTATGAATGCTTGGTATTATCTAGAAAATATTTTATTGGAATTTTTATTGAGATTTTTATTTTTTATTGAAAGATTTTATTAAAGGCAATTATTTTATCGAATATAGTTACTAAAAAATTATAACGAACGCATGGTTCGGCAGGTGAGATTTTGCATAAGGACTCTACATCGCGCTGGTATATCACCAACAAACCCATCCCGACGTTCGAGGTAAGCCAGAAAACCAGCACCGGCGCAGAAAAGCTGAGTCAGCAATCAACATCACCGAAAAAAAACAGTGGTTATTTCGTCATCGTCACTTCTCTAACAACGTCTCCGTTTTTTTGTCTCTGCTCTACTTCTCTCGCACCGATTTTGGCCACACTCCGGAGGTCAAAGAACTTCGTCGATTTTCCGCTGAAAAAAGCGTAGGCATTGCCTTGAACGAGCAACTGTGTTACTGTTTAGCAGTAAGTAGCCAGAGTCTATGTTGTTGACTGATGGCGTGCGCGATGATTAGTGGTGACGCGTTAAATATGATTGGACCGTGCTGCCGTAGAAAAAGTTGTCATCATATTCTGCTGTCGTCATCGTTTTCACCCGACTCGCTTAGCGTCATGACCATAGGTCATATAAGTGTTTTTGTTGTAGCTGTCTGCTTGCGCGGTCATCATACGACGACCTTCGATGAGACGATTCGGTGAGACGGCATTTGCGCCTGCACCAGGTGCGTGATGCTGCTTTGCACCATCAGCGGTAAGGGCGTGTGGGCGAGAACCGGCTTGCCGGCCACAACTGATATGGTGATATGAGCTGCAATTGATTTAGGACGACATCAATAATAACCGGCCTAACAATACTTGCCTGCTGAAGCATTAGCTCACCGACACACATATAGAGTTTGCTGTTTTTGTAGTCCAACGTTGCGACATTGCATTTTGCTATGTCGAATAGGTTAAGATGTTTGAACTGCATCATACTACGATCTAGATGAACCTACAAGTGTACACCCGGAAATAAGTTGGAGCATTTTTAAAAAATTATTTTTTAAACATCCTAGCTTTTTGTTAATTCATTCGTGTGCACTGGCACATTTCATGTTCAATTGGTTCTTAGTGCGGCTTAAATATCTCAAGCATCAAACGAGGACGTTTCACCCCGAGGACAGCAAACTTCGTACGTTGAAGGTGTGCCATTGACTCGGTTTTATTCTGCCACGTAACAGAGAAAAAAATCTTGCTAGAACAACTCAAAAAACACCTTTATCAATGACCGTCATTGCAAATGCATCAGCCGTTGAAAAGCGATGCTAAACCATTGCTACTCGTCTTTGTATTCTCGCTCGGCAGAATTAGCCCCACAAAACGCGGTAACGATACTATACCATGCTCTGCTAGAAAACGCGCTAAACTTACGTCTTAAATAGATCCGCGGAGAAAAATATTTAGCCGCGGCGACACTTTTAGGCCTTGGGGGTGCCCTTGGGGCCAACACATGCCCCCTGCGCTCTAAGCGCAATGAAACAGCGGAACGATCTATACACCGACCTTGTCTATGTACACCTACCCCTTGCTTAAAGGACGTGCCGCGTGCCGAAAGTCAGCTTAAAAAGAAATCGGCTCGGGCAATAATAGAAAAGCCTTGAATGAGGGCTTCACAGACTTCGCAATATACGGTGGTGTACGCAGTAGCGCAACGGGACCTGTTTCTATTTAGAAACTAAACAACTTTCTCGTTCATATAGTCTTAACTAGATCCTCTTTGTTTAGTGGCTTTTTTACCCGAAAAAAAGCCGAAAAGAATATCTCGAAATGACAAATCTTAATGATAAAATGAGAACCCTGGACGAAAGAAGCGTGCTTCGAACGAAAGTTGGTTGCGTTTATGGGAGAAGTCATACACGAAAGGCGCCGAAACGTTCATAAAAGCACTAGATAAAATCGCTATAGAAGGAATTAGTATCAAAACGCGGGCAATACACCATAATCTAATCAACGGGGTGTCGTCTGCTGGCGTGTCATGAAAGACCTTAAGCTGTGATGTACCCATGTGCGCAGCAATTCCGCTAAAGTCTTAACTGTTTTCTTCCAGCATTTGTCGTAACTCCTTTTTTCTGAAAAATCTTAGCTTTAGTTTACTCCACCCTAGGCTGGGGACCTAAGAATTTTTTGGGAAACAACGATTTTAGAAGAAATAGAGAGATATATTAAAACAAGGGAAATAAATGTTTCCGTAACTTTTGGAAAATTATCAGCGACCGGCGCAGCTCATACATGATAGCGCATGCCTGATGGATAATTCGTTTGCATGCAACGGTCCGTCTCTATCATAAACCAATAGTATTGTTTCATATATATGTATACATATACCCTCGTTAGATGAGGTTTGTTCGACAAATCAGAATACCCTTAACCTCAAACAGTTGTCGTAGATATACAGACAATATTTATTATTCACATAGAAGCTCGAAATGTGACAATATTACACAAACGCAGACATTACGTAGGAGTCCTGCAGGGACGATAAAGAACATCAGCTATAGACAACCGCAGACGTAGCCCTTAATTCGTCAACCTTCCTACTCTTTAACATCAGGCTGTTTCACAAGACAGCAGCTGTCCCCCCTCATATGCCCCTTCAGTGATGACATCGACCAGCTGTTCTCGGAGCTTCGGTCGTGTCCAGTTCCTTTAGGAACGATGTTTCCTTAATGATTTGTTAAAAATATTAGCTTGTCTGAGAGTAGTACCTCACAGGTAAGAAACTGAACCTGGTTCTTAATTAATTCTCATCACGTCGCGTTCCGTCATCTGCGAATAATCTTGCGAGTTCGAGGACAATTTACTTTGCGGGCCACTCCGGACCGGTAAACTTTGCGGTTTATGGTCACATATTTTTAGCGTGCATTGCAGCGACTTGTGTGTCGCTCTCTCTACATATAAATACATATATGTACTGAAGCAGTGTTGTTCAACTCGAAATGGAGTTCCTTAGCATGTGCAGTATGCACACCCTGCTGGAGTCTACTTCGGTTCCAGAGCGATGAGTTTTTGGTAGAGCGACTGAATGTAGGTGAACACACATTTCCAATCCGGCTTGTCGGTCAGCAGCATGTCCTCCGTAGACAGCAGAGGGGTGACGCCAAGTTTCTCCCTGTCGTCGGAATGGAAAGTGTTACCGACCGAAAGATCCATAAGTAGAGAGAAAAGCACATTTTGTTTGCGGTTACGCAACATTGCTCTCACCCGCGCCCTATTGTCAAGCGTGTGTCCTCTATGAGATAATGTTTATTGTGCAAAGTACTGGCGTTTTTCGAATATTGTTCGTCCAATGCCAGTACGAACACTCGGACTTTTCTAGCAAGAACTGATGCCATTATCTAAAGGTGATTGAACGATTTGCTTACTAGCATAAAATTTGGTTGTACGATCATCGAGAACTGTGGCCGAAGTCTTACAGCCTGAATGAGACGCCTTTAACTATTAAACTTTAACTAAAAAATATTAGCAAGCCTCCGGTATACCTGATGCTAGGTTAAGCCTATTCGCGCAAGGTCACTCACTCGGCTACTTTAAAGGCGAGGTCGAAGTTTTCCTTTTTATTGACGGGATTCAAGGCAGAGTAGTCGAATGCATCGGGTAGATGATGATGGATGAGGGCGCAGAAGGCCAGGCCGTTATTCCACGACGAAGAGAAGTTCTCGATGTTGACATTCTACAGACACGAAGAGGTTTAATAGAAATTCAGATTGTAGTGTAGGCACTAACTGCAATATAGAATAAACGATCATTAATTTTTTTCAAGATATATTTTACCAAATATATTCAAGTACGCTTTAACCCTTAATCATCGCATTAACTTCTCTACACCTAGGAACACGTGTACATAATCATGCAATAGACATAGAGGCAATTAAACACGTTTTCCACACCCGTAGTTCAGAAGCGAAATATGTCACAGTCCAACTCGTTTACGTCCGCATGATATAAAGACAGTTTTCAACTTTTCTTGACTTCAAACGTTCTCCCATCCCCTTGGCATTAACCCGTCACCACTCATTTCACTGGCCATCACTAGCCAGGCAGTGAAGACATCTCTGCCGAATCAACACGGCCTTCAGTCCCGGCCTTTGGCCGACAACAAAAACATAAACACAGCGTCAATCGTTCCCGTCACTTCAAACAACTCAGCAACTGGTCTTGAATTCGGCAGACTAACCAGAGAAGATGATCTAGCACTACTACGTCGTATAGACTGGCATAACACGTACACGACGATCTATCAATCAAGTAAGATACGTTGTGCTCGAGCAGTACAGAGGCAACTAGAATGTATGGGTGGGCGAGCATGGGCGCTGATGCTTTATGCGAGTCTGGTAAAGCTGTCAGCCGAAGCGTTAGGCTTGATCGTCGACGATAAAGCCTACCCCGATGATATCTGAACGCGGACGAACACCGCCATATAGACTGGAAGAGAATATCTGGAAAAGCTGCGATAACATCGGACATCGGCTAATATCATGGCCATACTAAAGAGCCGTATTCGAATAACAAAAAAAAAAAACGTCTGGTGTTTGACTTAAGCGAAAGACGAAGAAGAATTTCTATCGTTGCCGTGCGCGTACAACACGCGTTGTAGAAAGTCTATGGTGAGTAGCTTCTTTTGAGCACTATCTATCAACATGATGTATGTCATGATTATGTGACGTATCATTAAAGACACACGTACAGCAAAACTGCACCATTGAGAGATGCCATTCCAAGTATAGATACACCTCGAAGCATAGAACATGAATTCTGTCTGGGATCTAAGCTGATTTGAAGGTCAAGTTTTTCCCCAGACATTTAGCAACAATCTTTAGATCAATCAGCAGCGAACGAAACGAAAGGACACTACTTACTCCTACTCGTACCAGATAGTCATCTCGTGACGGAGTGCACTGCCGAGTGAATAACTACTGCAAGACGCGTCTTCATTTATTTAACTCAAATTACAGACGTACAGTTCAGGCGTTCGTCAAACGACGCTTAGAGTCTTGATCTTGCAATCTATTTCTGGTATGCAGACGGCGTATGGCGGTTATAAAGCGGGACCTTTATAAAACTTTAGACAGTAACGCACTCGTTGGCCGTGCACTCGCATAGAATATCTGTCTACGCCCGAGTGAGCCAGCATCAAGCACATGCGGACCCTGTCACTCAACAAAGCATATCACCGAAGCGTTCGGATGATGGCACTTCAGACGCAGTGGCATTCATAGCGCAGAGGTCATTCATACCGTCCTCGCCATATGAAGCGCGCACAATCGATTCAGCCTTCAGATAGACTCACTGCATTTCGATCAGTCGCAAACGTTTTGTCTACGTGCGAACAGAACTTCAGCATGTGATTGTACAGCCATTCGGACCTAGACTCCGCAATCAGGATCAGTAGATACGGGGGTAACGTTGACTATCAAATCGAGTAATAGCAGTCGGACGTAAAGAAAAAATATGAGAATCTTTGTTAACTTGAAGTCGAAATTTGGGTCATGGTCAATCAGGGGAAATAATCCCATATATAACTGGTATTGACTGCGATTGGACCACCCATCGCCAGAAAAAGGCCATAAAGAAATCTATATCGCCGAATTAAACGTTACGCCTAACCAACTTCCGTATAATGCATCATTGAATGCATTATCTGTATCAGTCGTACTGTTATTATTATTAACATTTTATGAATTTAATTTTTTTTAAAAATTTTATTAGCAGAATGTGATTTCACGTCATCACTGGAAATAGACTCTTCTACTTGGGGTTGTTTTCATATTTTAACATATACAACAACCTGTAAATCCTTCTTTATACTGTGGTCTGTGAGATAACGCTTGCCAAAGGTTATTGGCCGACTCATGGACAAAGTCTCGATGAAGGTAAACAGTTTGCACCGCTATCCGTTATCAAGCAGTTCTGCAACGTTATGGGCGACAATACAAAAACGAGGTGTGAGTTTACACTTAAAAAGCAATGCGATATGAATCAAGAGGGGAGGTGGGTCCAAGGGACGGCGTGAGAGAAGTAAAACTATCATGGCCGCTAAAGTGACAACGGAAATCGCCACAACAGGTGCTCAACGGCTTAATAAATAACGAATTTAATCAGCTGAACCCTTCGTTTCCCTACATTTGCCTCACGGCCGTTCGTCAGCGAAAGAAAGCGTTTACGTGTGCATAAAATGCAGGCAGAGAAGGCATGTTTTCTCGAGATGGCGATTTACCAACAAAATACACAGAGCACATAAAAGTTTCAATTCCCGATAGCATTCTCCCCGTAAAGTTTGCTAGGTAAATATCACCATGTCAACTTCTTCTCACGAGCTAACCTAGTCTATAGCAGAAACGTGTTGTCTTATTGAGCGGTTAAAATACTTTATACTCGCCTTTCTCGTAGCCAGTACACAAAATAAGGTATATAATAATATAATTATAAAATAAATTAATTATGAAATGAGTATAATAAATATTATTATTATTATTATTATTATTATTATTATTATTATTATTATTATTATTATAGGTTATTGCTTTATTAGACTCTCTACAAAATTTTAACGTAAGTGACTAATTAATTAGTTTACCCACTGCTGTGTAGACTATCACAAACCCATACACACATCATATTCTTTGGTTTTCGCCTTAGCCCAACGCAAGAGCATCTCCTTGGCCTGAATAATGTTCAACGGCATTTTGCACCTGCGAGATCAAACAAAAGAGGAACCCTGAGCTCACACACCAGCTTGAGATATTTGATTGAAAAAAGTAATCTCATGATTGGCACGATCGCGATCCTTCTCTAGTCTACCCCGTCACGTTAGCAGCGGCGTTGCGACACGTCATGCTGCATTGCGCATAGTCCACGTAAGAACTCCTGAGTCCTTGCACATCTTGAGAATAGATATAATTCTCGTGCTTCGCGTAAAACTATGTTAGTACGTTCACTCTGTTTCGTCTACATCTCGCATATACCAATCAACAGTATAATCAAATTCGAACGCACAGTCCGTTTATACGATGCCCCGTTAAAAAAGCAATGTTAGCTGATCCAGGCCAACCGGTCAAGGTCAGGCCAAGTACCAAGCGCCAACACCATTTTAACACAAGTTCACAATCGGCCACTGTTTTTACGGCCATTTCGGGAAAGTAATACTGGTTATTTTAGTCGTATTGACTAACTAATAAACAGCATCGAGTACCAACGTGGATATATTATACACACGCATGTACAACACAAGCATGGAACGAACGTTAAAATAAAATCCTAGCAGTGAAATCCTAATTATCATTGACCCTTGAGGGACTGCCGCAAGACCTATCGGAAACAGCTGCCTACCAAAAAGTTGTAACATCAACATACAGTGCACGATACCTTTACATATGCTTCAGTATTTCTCCAAGTTTTTTCAGTGTAACCTCTCCGTCGACAACGGGGCCCGCGCGTCTGACGCCTCCGCTAACCCGCTGAACTGCCACAGTGGCCAGACCTGACTTGGGCCACCTCAGATCTTCTCTATATTGAGGCCTTGCCCGAGAAAGAACAAACAACCGAGTTCGGTGATAACATAACGGTAAGAGAGACGCCTGCGAGAGCGACCCGAGGGCCCTTACCGCATGAGGCTGGTAGGCCTGTGCCTCGCGGCCAACCGGAGCATACCGCACTCATTTGACCACAAGAAGCTGTTTGCCGCGCTTAAAACCTACTCAGGCGTACATAGCGCAACACACTGGAGCATCGCGAGTGTAGCCAACCGCAGAGACTCGAAGACGTCGACGTAAAAGCGTGATGAGCATAGCACAAACATGACATCGTTGATTGGAACGTAGTTTGAAATACGGCGGGGGCTGCGTAATGAATCAATGTTTGCTCTAGACACAGGTGAACGCCGGAAACTGGGCGGTTCATATTCACCGTTGTTTTCACTGCAGCATACTCGAGGCGCTTGGATTTCGCGGAGCCAAGGAATTCCACGTTCCTTACCGGTTCCCATATTGACATTTTGACATTTTTTACCGATAGCAGGCCGAAGTCGTCATTCGCGATGGATAGTGCATTGGCAAGGGTATTATCTAGAAGGTTTCTGCGCGTTGTGCAATCTCTATAGAAAATGACAGAGTAATTCAAATGCCTATTTATTGCGGTGTTTTTTGCCCGGCCGTCAACAAGTCAATGTCAAAGATTAATAACATTCTTTGTTATTGTTCAAATTTCGCTCTTGAAACTGCTTGATTCTGAGACTGCCGACTCTGCTAACACAAATCACTTCATCGTCTAGTTCTATCGATAAGCGCAGCCAATGCGATTAAGAGACATTGGCGAGGTGTACCCATCGCCTCGTGATGAACCGGATGACGAATCTGACATACCGCCTCCATCCATCAGAAAAATTTCGTGATTCGCCAGGGCTATTCGTCGGTGTTGGCTTTTCAGCGGCGTTGAGCAGCCTGAGATCGCTGTCCCACTACTGACCGCCACCGCTGACCACCACTTCACTGAAGCGTGGTTAAGTCAGCATAGGATTTCATTGTCGTTTCCGTCTAGCTCCCATATACTGTCCATATGGCGCATACAAATGCACCAAGCGACCGGAAGAGACACGTAGGTGCACGGGTTCGATCTCCGCCAATGTACACTTACATTTATATGGGGTCCGTCTTACGAAGCAATGCGAAAACTGCTATTGTGGACGTTAAATATTGGTTGACGGTCAGCCTTAAAAAATATTTAGGTAGAGCGTATTCACTACCGAGTCAAGCGTGGAACCATGGAGGGGATATAGCTGGACGGGTACGGCTTGCGACGGCTTTTCTACACCGGAAGTGGACGTCTAATAGTTCCGTTAAATGACGGCCCCCTTTTAACTGCAAACTGACGTCGCTGTTTACGGAGGTCTTCCGCAGGAATGAAACATACCGTAACTCCGGAGCGACTTTCGGCAATTCAGCATGGTTCGTTTAAAAACGACCGAAAAACTTTGGATACCGCCTCACACTGTATTGCATTGTACTGTACGCTTGAGCCTGTACACGAAGCTACAGCATTCACTGAGTGCCGAAGAAAAGCTTCCGCCACGGAGACCCACGGAAATCGCGACAAACATACGCTATGGAGAAACTGCTTACGGGACCTCTACCAACAGCGCGGTTCAACGACGTGAGACATCTACCCGATAGCTAAACAACAACGACGGACGTTGAGCCCACAGATAAAAACTATATCTCTGTGATTGCTGACGCTACCCGCCATTTCCAATAGAATATTTATTTACATTAACAAGCATCTGTCAAACCTTTTAGACAAACATCGCGGATCACGAATTATCGGAATCCCTAATTAAACCCCAAGTCACCACCCGCCTGTTCATACAAACCAAGCCGTGTCTGTAGCACCACCAAATCGAAATCTGGTAGCCGCGCAAAGTAGCAGAAGTGCACCGACGAAATCGCCTCGTTCCCATCTTTGAGATCCGAGGTGTCGGCGATGAAGGTCGATGACGCTGTGGTTCGGCAGCAATCTTATTCTGTTTATATCCGATGGCAGAGGCGAGCGTCGCTTCGACGTCCGCAATGGCCATGCCCCGTTTCTATCACGAGAGAAATCGACTAGTTCTTGCATTTTTCAGTCAAACAGCAGCGCCGAACGTGTGTAAACTGAATGGGACTTCAGAGTCGATGCAAGGCCACGGTCTTGGCGCCAACGCAGCATTGGCCTCTCCGTGCCGGCGCTCAAACGCCTCGCAGGTGAATGTAGCTGTCACCTCGTTACAGTTTGTCAGGCCACACCAGCAGGCATCTCGTGGTAGTGCTGTAGACACTGGCTGGTCAGTGCCTTCCTCCCCCCCCCATTAAGTGCAAAATGTGGCCCGTAAGGCGAACGGGTGACAAGTGAGCCGGCCTAACACATCAGCACAATTCTTTGGGAATAAATATCCCACGAAGAAATGGGAAAACTCGTCGATTGAAACCCTCATTATCACAGGGGTGAGAGATGAAATGCTTTAAGTCGTACGCAGTTGTAAGTACGCTTGTTACAAATGACCCTACCTAGCTCAATAACATCTGCTTTTAACGACTCTAGTATAGAGTCGACTAAAGTCGAGTAAAGATGCGACTTGACGACGTTTTCTCTCCAGAGTCTTTACAATCGTCCAGCAGTACGATGAGTTACGAGACCTTTTCTAGCTGTCAACAACTGACGACGGATGGACCTGTAAAAGCCCGCTGAAGCAAATACTAAATGCTTTATAACGTCATGCGCTAGGTCTGGCTAGAGACCAAATAGATAACCAGAACCCGTTCCTACTGTAGTGCAATGCGATGCTCACACGATTCAGGAGCTCTCATAACGTACTTCACTGCGGCGCCACGCCCTCTTTTCTGAGTCAACTCCGAGCGGCAATATATAACTAGCTGAGACGGCAATATATAACTAGCTGCGATCGCTTCTTTCTACCGTTTCCAAATCCAAACAACGAAAATACGCCTCAAGTTCGAATGGCGAAACTCAGAAGATTTTAAGCATCAAATTCGAGCCGATGGGTTTTCCTTAACCAGACTTTTTTGTTGCTTTGTGAGAGAAAGCCATTTGGGCCAGCAAATTAATAAAATAGCCTGAAAGAAGTGTTTTTATTGGTATACTGACTTCACATTGAAAGGTCACGTTATGTAACTTGTACTCAGTTTTTTTTTACCGTCAAATGGAATGGCTCCGTGTGGAAAATCGGAAAGATTGGTCCACTAAGCCATGTCCAGATGAAAAGTTAGCGTTCGTGAGAAATGTAACGGATGGAGTGCAATCTGATAGCATCGATTACTATGTGATTTGCCACATTGGACAAAAATTTTCCCAACGGATTATTCAAAGATCGTATCAAGAAAGAAGAACGCCATTCACATGTGAATTATGCAGGTCATCGCTGTATTTCCAGTTAACATACACTCGCTGCAGGGTGAGTAATCAATGTTTTTCTAAAGTTATAGCGATATATCCAAGTTGAACGGCGATCCCACCTATTTAAGAAGGTACACCTTTCTATCTCGTCCCTGTGGACTCGACATCGTAGCTTCCTCCCAGTGATATGGGGCACCCCTCACGTTGTTCTCGCTTTTTGGTCTTAAATTGCGTCTTTACACTTCGTAACAGCACTTTTCCGCCTACGCAGCCTGACTATTTGTGGAATTCGCAACTGGCATAGGAACGCTTAGCTGGCCTCATTCCACCTCATGTTGAACTAGGAAAACCCTCCGTTACGACATCTGTTAGCATTAGACAATTAAGTATACATTTGTGATCGTATTATTTTACCTATCTTCGTTCGTCAGCAGCGCACAAACGTCTTTCCACTCAATGGATATGCTCCTTCTGAACAAAAAAACTGCTTAAGCGCAGCAAAATCTTTAACATCAGATGGGTATCGGTCAGCCATCGGAATAACGGAATATTATATTGACGCTCGCATTTTTACACACATCTCTCAAGCATCCGTACTATATATATATATATATATATATATATGCGATCTGCTTATCTGAAAATGATAAGATTAATTAACAACTTGAGCTACTTATTTTTCTTAATTAAAATCTTCAAAACATACATTAATAGCTCTAAGAAAAATAATCAGGTATTCTATTACGGCTGTACCAAATATTCATATACTGCCCACATGATCCGTTTGAATATCGACACGTCCGTTCTCCCAGTTGCTTGATCCATACAATAAACACGCGATGAACTATACAACACACATACAGTCACAGGAATGACTGAGCCATTTCATAAATATTGATGTCGCCAACAAGCAAGTAATGCCTTCTGTTGTTAGAACTGGAGGGGTTTCGAGCAGAGATCGTCCTCAATGCCTGCTAAGGCCCACTTGTGGTCCACTACCTCCAGGGCTTCCCATTCCGCCTGCAAAGGTAGTGGTTGACTCAGTAAATGTATATTTGAAAACAGACCATTTAGCTTATTTACTACGGCTTGCTCATAATTCCAGTGAAGTTTAGCCCTCTGTAGAAATCTCTTATTCACAGGCCCTTAGCGGGCTACATTACCGAATGGTCAGGACGCCTGTTGATAACACGCCTGAATCTTTAAAGCGTTATCTGTCACGCTGAGAACGGACCTTGAAAGCAGCCTTAGAGTCCTGGGGCATGGCTGCCGCTTGGGGTACCATTGAGTCCTGCATTGCCCGAGTAGAATCGGCGGCGTTGTCCTCACCGAGGACAAGCGCATAAATTGAGCGCAGGCCAAATACGTTCAGGAAGTACCAGGACGCCGAAGATACCCATGATGCGTCCAACGATGCTAGCTCAATGCCCCGTTGAAGCATCGGCTTGAAACGCAATGTCAGTGGGAACGGCACCTGAAGAGCAACGCAGCCGAGCACAGCCACAGTAGAAAAAACAGACTTGCATAATTCGTTAATACTTTAGACATACTCGCGCTCAAAGGCGAACTAGACAATCGTCAAGGTCTTCTGATTAGGGTAGATATTTTCCATGCATTGAATCCATGCATCCATCCATGGTTCCACGCACTCTCCATCAAGAGGTGACTATTGGCTGAGCTGTCGATGTAGCAAGGTACTGTTGCTAAATTCTCGTGAAGCAAAACGAAGCTTTATGACCGCGCAGTCCTATCGAAAAGATAACTCACTTTCGTGGTGAGGAAACCCGAGAAGGTCCAGTTGATCCAACCGCCTATGACGATCATGGGTAATACGTTTGTCAGGTTGCCTTTAAGCATCTCCGACATCATGCCAGGATCTGACATGGGATTGTTAATGGGCGGTGGACGTTTCTGCGTTTTTAGCCAGCCGCTCTCCTCATCGTTAAAAAAGTGCTTGCGCATAAAGAACCCGCGCGCAGGCAGGTACTTTCCGTTCTCCCGCAAATAGCGCACACGAATAAGCGCTTGGCTAATGATCGAGGATCACGAAACAGGGAAAAAGAGTTAGAATTAATTGAGAACATTACGCTTCCGAGTTTTGTCACAATAGTGCGCCTTGCATCCGTAAAACAACCGTAATTAAAGCTGCTTGCAGCCTTTTTACCGTCAATTACATCATGCGATGCAATAGTGCTGCAGCTGACACGGAATCTTAAACAGCATAAACTGCATCTAATGTTGGTAGCATTTACGGGGCAATGTATTTTTCATTTGAAAATTGCCACAACTACTTAAGTAATTTAGCGCAGTAGCCCTTATTACAAATAAAATGTCGCGTGAAGCTAACAGTCACACACAAGTCGGCAAGCGAAATTATCTTCTGCGGGGCGAATAGACTGGACATCAGCTAGTTGGAAAAACGTTTAATGCCATCACTAGAATTGTCTAAGGCTTCTAGCAGCCCTATTAGCTAATAGATAAATATCATGTATTAGTTATTATATCATGTGTTATGACTGCATAAGACCTATTTTAGTAGACGAAGTTTCTACCAGTAAAGGCATACCGTATTGTAGGTCGTTTGAAGCTGGCTTCAAAACGTTTTCTCATTCAAGTAGCAAGTGCTAGGATAAGGCTTCCTTTCATAACTACCAACCTGTCGTAGACCTGCTGCAGCTCGGCCTTCCTTGAAGACGTCAATAGAATCGAAACATAATGCCGAACGATTCCAACGAAAAACATTATCACCACGATGGGTAAAAACACCCAGATACGGATATCCCGATCTAAAACCAGGTCCACCATCGTGGGGCCTGGTCCGATTTAACGTGGTTCCTGAAAATGCTATTTTAGTTGTTTTTTCCAAGAAGCTTCCAGCCACCAGAGAGGAACTGTTCTATCATTAAACGTAGCTTTGGAGTGCAAGGCAAGTGATTCAGAGATTTAGAGAGCGGAAGGTACGGATCTCAGTGCCGCTCACCCTATTGCGTATCCAACCCGAATGTACAGTGGATTTGCAAAAACTTCATGCACTTATAATGTCATGAGCTTGAAAGTTGTCTCTGAATAATATACGTGGTTTAGAAAATGAATTACAAACGGCGCGTAAGCGAGAAACGACTTTCTTCAGAAGAGCAATACAATCTCGATGCTAGTATGATGTTTTGGGACTGCTCTAAAACGACGGATGTCTGTTTGACGATGTTGGACATCGTCTTTTTCATCCGATGTAGCGCCAGTTGTGGCAACAGCAGCAGTCAAGTGGTCGTTTTCCTGTAGCTCTATTCAATGTCTAATTCTTAATCGGGAGACTTCGTCTTTCATCGGAGATTTGCAAAGGGGTGTCCCAGAGAATTCTGTCATGCTCTCGAAGATTGGTGACTTTTTCCGGAGGAATCGGAGAAAGTTTGTCATCGGAGGGGTCGTAATCGGTGGACTCTACGTCGCGCACAGGTTTGTCTAAACAGTATATTACCTAGGCCAGGGTTTGTTTATCTCGCGATAGAGATAGAGCACAATGACGTTTTCGTTGTTTTCAGGGGTGAAGATGATGTGTCCCTGCGGCGTTTAGATATCGTTGAGGGACTGCCTTATACACACAAATGTTAAATAGCGGATACCGGATGCAAAACCGGATATTATTTAACACGTTTGCTAATAATGAAATGTTCGTAGATGTGGGAAAATAACTACCGCTTGTTGGCAATTAGGATCCATTCCTGCCAATTGCCCAGTTAAGAGGTGGTTTGTGGACAGAACCGCGATGTTAGTCATATTTTCAGAATTTTAATGAAATTTTTAAAAATGAAAATTTAATAAAATAATATATTGAAAAATATTTGACACTTGGTTCCAAGCTAAATAGAAGCGTACCAGCGAGTATCACGGAGCGAGATAGAATAACCACAGGATCAACATCATACCGAATCGATGATATCAAGCAGAGTTTTGCCGGACTAGTTGAGCTGATTTCTACCTATTTTTCCTGGCTCGTGCGTCGCACGATAACTGGTTCTTTTCCAGCTGTCAATTCGTGCGATCTTCGAAAGTAACCCTGAAATTTTCCATATAGTCCAGCGTTGTATGAGAAAATGTTGTTGAGCAATTTCATCGCACGTAGTTTAGGGCCCCGTTTGAATGCATTACAATACGAAAATAGTATTTTTCCCCCCGCGGTGTGAATTTCGTGATGTTTTATTTTCCTTTTTTCTTATTTTTAGATATATTCGCTATCGAGTCGAGCAATGGTACGAGAATCAGACACAGACAATGTTGGAGCAGCTCAAACGAAAACAGCACTTCGGGTCCATTCTGTCCACCTCCGACTCCATCGTACTGAGTTGTGTTTTTCGGCTCAGGGAGATGCTGAGTCAAGAGCTCGACATCGAAACTTTGCTAGAAAAGGTGCGTTACACAGGAAATAATTATGAGCGGTATGTAAACAATTCTGAGAACGGTTCGTCATTTTTGCTGAAAGTCACCCACGTTTGAGTGGCTAATACAACCGTTAAGGTGGTCTACTCGTTTAGTTGCTGAATGTACGACAAATCGACAAAAGCTGCATATTTTGTATCAATTCAATTGAGAATAATTTTAGTAAATGAATGCTGACAAAAATTAGATGTCATTCCCTCAAAAAATCAGCTCTATTTTGCTTGTTCACGGCCGTTCGGGACCAGTCTCTAACACGTGACGGAACATAAGCCGATCGCCAGTCGTGTGTGCTTACTCAACCACTTCCTTTTGTCAAACAATAAAAGGTTCGCACCAAACCCGACAACCGCGTCGAGCTGTGGGAAGAAATCAAGGTGCGCCTCATCACCTACGGCATCGTTTCGGTGTACGCCGAAAGTCTGCTGATCTGTGCACTTCGTATCCAGCTCGGCATCATCGGCGGCCAAGTTTTGCTCAATTCGCGCAAGCAGCAAACGCAGAAGGACCAGGAGGTGCACAAGAAGTACCTCGAGATGACGCACCACTTCCTTAACCAGGGCGTCCTTGAACTTGTGCGCAAGGTCAAGGTCGTTGTCGTCAGGGCCTTCGAGCATATCGAGCTCAAGCAGACGGTCTCGCCCGACGACTTCCTGCTGGCGTACGGATACGTTAGAAAGAACGTCCCAGTAATCGAGAACGCAGCCTCGTACCTAATCCGGGACTGCTGGGAGTCGGCGTGCGCGAATCCGGAGACGGCGAACTTCGAGGCGCTTAACGAGATGATCGCCGAGACCAAAGACATCCTGCAGTGCTCGGACTGCCTGGCGCTGCTGGAGAACCTCATCGACTACGGATTTCGCGATCTGCAAGAGCTGGTCCGGAGAAGCTTTATATTCCTTGGACTCGACCAGTGCCCCATGGTGAAGGTCCTGCCGGCTTTAAAAGTGCAAACGGCGAAGAGGGGCGAATTGTTCGTACACGACCGGCTGGCTAGCGACTGTTCGAAAAATTTCTTGGCCAATGTCTATGAGGCATTCTGCAACGAGCCGCAAAGATAGATTGGACACTGCTGTTGTTAGCCAGCACTCAAGACCGGTTAAAGTAGGCTGGATACGTCAAACCGCGACGGAGGAAGACGTTGAAGGTATTCTATGCCATCGACATAGACGGGTAGTAATGCTACTTCGAGCAACCTTAACATAGTTGACTTTGCAAAAAACAGTTCTTGTAGGAGGTTTTCCCCCACACAAAAATCTTGTTGCAATACGTACACCGGTCGTCAACTCCGACCTCGAAAAGGTTCACAAACCGCTCTGTGGGCTGACGATATCGATTGGCCTGTACATATTATAGAATTTCTATGTACATAGGTATACATCGAATTTTTATGAGGTGAAACGTCTTCATAATTCGTTTATTCAGCACTTTCATTATACGGTAATACTTGGTATGGCGTGACAGAGTCCGTGCAATAATCCGGTTTTCCAAGGGAGCACTTATTTTTTAACGATTCTGGAGATATTTTATCTCCAATGATTCACACATTACTGTTTGAAATTTGAGCACATCTTTAATATCTGGTGACTGTCACTCTGTGTGGGCCAATTTTACATTCCAAAGTGTATTACATATATAAATATACATGAGAGTACGTGACCATGTCGACCTGAGACGTGCGACACAAAATGACTAACGCGACCTTGTAATATATAAGTACTTAACGAATAAATACATTTTGTGCCTCATGAATAAAAGCATGAATAAAAGTTTTTTTATTATATTTTA
>MNPL01009820.1:37425-56599 GCA_002081605.1 Tropilaelaps mercedesae | reverse complement strand
TATATATATATATATATATATATATATATACAACCGCTCAATATTTGAATATTATAAAGTTTTCTGCAATTTTCGTTAGTTATTCATCTCATTTCACGAGAATTAACCATTTTCATCTCTAATAACAGCATTTAACTTTGTAATTCACCCGCAGCGGTAAATAACAACAACAATCTCAACAACGTGGGGAACAATAAAGGTACGTACATTTTTTACAATCTATTTCATTCCTTAACGCTTAGCTCTCTACCCCTGATTGTTACGTGCGTTAAGCGCGGTATGGCACATCCCTCTAAAAACTGATTTTGTTTATGACTTCCAAACAGTGATCAACAATAACATCAACAACATCAACTTCAGTAATATGGGAAACTCTAAAAGTGAGTGTTAAGGTTAAGCCGTTCGCGGATCATCGGTTAAATATGATTCTGACCAGCACCAATTATATTCTCAGCAAAATTAATTACGTTAATTTTACATCAAAAAAGAGTGAAACATTTTGTCTCAATCATGACTCATTTTATAAATAAATGTTTGGAACTAGGCATTTCTGATTACCTTATATTTGATGAAATCATGAAACTGTTTTCAATTTTTCTACATTTGAAAGCATCTCCGAGTCTTTAAAGATCATAAATAAAGATTTTTAATCGTATCAGTTCTCTGGTCTCATTCAAAAGAAATGTCACATAAGAATATTGTATTAGCAAATAATTGTAATAACATATTTTGTGGTCTTTCAAATGTTTTGTTATTGAAAGATTGATGTGCATTGACCGACGTTGATAGATATATATATCGAAGTCAATTTTTAACATATTAATATGTATAAGAAATTTTACACGTTATTATTTTAATATGGTACTCAAGTGAGAATGTGTAAAAGAAGTTGCACTAAAAACGGTGCATTTGTTTAACGACAAAAACAGTTATATTTTTTAATGGAAACATCTAAGGTTTTTTCATCAAGTTTGGTTTCGGCAGTTCGACAGTAAAGATTGGCTCAAAAGCTTTCGTCTTTCCAAACCTAATCCATATTATACGTTGCCGGAATATAGTGGACTTGAAAATAGTTTAGTTGCCCCAAAAAGCATCTTTGAGAACGAATCTTCTGTTCATCAGCTTTCGAACAAAAAATTGAAAAACCCCAATTTCAATTTTTTATCCATGTTTGTTATCTAGCATTTTTTAAACGATCCGACATATTATTACCATAACTTCTAGAGGAAAATCGGTACAATCAAAGGTAACAAAAATAACAACAAAATTAGTGCGTAAAAATGAAAAGCTCATATGTCCATTTTGTTTGGTTCTTTTCAAAATTGCAGCAATAAACCGAATCGCCAATAACGTAGTAGCGAATCTACAATTCGGTACGTGTCTATATAACAAAGGAAAATGTGACTCACGCCATTATGCCAGCAATGAATAGTAAACACTAAAACGCGTAGATCTGTAATACGGTCGATTATCTCACGAAAATTAAAAATACATTATCCAGGTTTGAGATGCCCAAGGGAGATATTGAGAGTGTTCATAGTACTAAGTATTATCCGCCGGGCCGAACCCTTGAAAAGCATAATTGTCGTTTATTCGGTTAACGTTTGCACATTCTGTCCGTCTTTATCTACGAATTCCGTTAGAACTCAGACGAGACTTGCTAATTATCTTTCAGGGTACTGCAGTAAAATTACGATATCTGTCGTTAAACGGTTTAAAACAGGTATCCATTTATTTCAGTAACAAAGAATATGCAAGCCCCAACATTTCGGCTGGTGTCGCTAGATCCATCACGATCGACCTCTACAACTATTATGGGTAATTAAAAAGTTTATATGAAAATGTAGTTTATGGTAAAAGTAGTAACTAGTCTAATTAATGAAGGACTCGTAAAAAGCAAATCCTTTGCGCAGTTCACAGGGTATACCGCTAGTTTAATCAGTCGCCAATATGCCAATATATTGCCGATAATTTTTGTGTGTCTGAACAAAATATTTTGCCTATGCAATGAAGGGTGACTTAAAAATATGTAATTTTTTCTTGCTTTTTTAGTGAATGGAGATGTCCTGACTCAAGGAAGTAGTTATGTGATACGTAAGTGTCGAACACGAATTGCGAACTTATAATAGCCGATGTGCAGAACCTCGTAGTTCTACATCAAATAATTTAAAAAATGTTTTCGGATACTCGCCGAAGTTCGAAATACAGAGTGAAGTTGAACTATGAATGAAAAAATATATGTTATTATATAAGCATTTTGGTGTAGTGTTACAGTGGCCTTCAAGTTATTTGATTGCAGCGAACATTAAGTGTTGATTCTTCTGCGCACCCTGTGCACAGTGAAACTCACAGAACAATGCCATGGTCATACATTTCTTATGTACGCAGTCTGTTATGGCACCGGTCAACCAATTCCAAAATTCCGGGTTAAATTTCTAGTTGAGTTGCATGAATCGCATAAAATCTTTGACTCATGTTTTGAAAACAGAGAAGGGATTTTCTTACCACCATTTTAACGTTTACAGGTCGACATCTTAAAATATCTGTGCTGTTGGAATAAAACTAATAGATGAACTATCCATTGGCGTAATAGAAGTTTTTGTAAAAGTTTTGTAAATAGTTTTGCCCATTGATGATTATGAATGGGTCATTTGTAACATCTATACCATCTTGCAAAAACCAGTTTATTTCTATTACAGTTATTTAATCCTCGAAGACTTGTCTAATTACTGCAAATGTGCCTCATAGCTACTAAGTACTACAACACAAATGACAAATGTTTGTACTAGAGAGTTCGCGATACAGAGGCAATGCATGTACAATAGTGATCTTGACAGTGTTTTTAACCGGGCGTGATTTTACTTTTTATTTTCAGTTGGCGATCGAGCCTTTGCTATTCAGCACCTGGACGTCCATAGTAAGCTATGGAGCACAATATTATGTTTGTTAATTTGTATGAACTGTCATTAGAGACACTTGGCATCACATGGCAATTTGTGTCATCTCCATTAATCTCAATGCTTACATTCGTATGAAGCAATGAATGTTTAAAAAGGGAAGGCTCATGTCTATTATGATGATATAAACAACCCGTCCTGTACTTTCAGTGCCGCGCCAGTACAAGTATCCCACCACGAAAATCGTTATCGATATAACTGGTAAGAAGCCGCCAGCATCTCGTACCAGATTACGTTGTGTTAAATAAGTGGGCCTCAAGTATTTTAAGGCGAGTGATCAGCATTTAGGAAGCCAAGCTGTTACGTGTATATATACGCTCACCGAGGGTCTTTACTGGCCTCTTTGTATTTCTTCATGTCGTCTGCTTAAATTATCATGTTTTGTCATTTTTAGTATCGGAGGAGAATGGAGGCTACACGCCAAAGAACAAACCAATAGGAAGGAACCAAACGGTTAAAGTACTCTACAATGGTGAAGAGTTCCGCAACGAATTTGCGCTCGTGTGTAAGCTATTGCTCATGTACAAAAATAATAATCCTCATTATTTCACTTATCATTACACTTCACTTTGTCGAGTATATTTAACAATGACGCTCGCTCGTTTAAATCATCCGTTCAAACTCGTGTATGTCATATAACTAAATGATATTCAATGTTATATACTTCGATATTCCATACTTCAAGGTCAGTACCAGTTGCTACACCGCATGGTGATTCACGTTCAGTATACGCACGACTGTCCCTTGCTGGCAACAATTTTCAACGTAAAATGCGCTATAGACTTAATTATTTATAAAAGTAACGAGCTATGTTGCTGTTCTTTTCAGTACAAAATAAAACAATTCCACCAGCGAATATATTCATTAAAGGTGAGGGGAGCTCTATAAATCTAAAGAGAAAAAGCCAACCCTACATATAGTTCATGATTAAGGAGCTCAGGGACTTGAGTTCTCATGGAATGGATTTACCAGCCTTGCATTTTTGTTCAATTCACTTGAAAGAACGCTCTTAAAGTGATCTTTGGCTCTGAATTAATAAGGGCTTATGGTTAGGATGGGAAACTGTCACTAGAAGGTCATCACACGGTTTGTTTTCTATACGGTGCTGCGTCTATTTGTTTATGTTTGTTATTTCAGTGAATGGCATTCCCGTATTAGGAGAGATCACTTTAGATGCCATTACTTACCATTCTAGCGACACTGTTGGTGAGTATGAGTATTAAGCAACCTTTTAACAGCAACCAAGAGAAATTAAGCAAACACAAGTACCATTCCAACTGTACGGATGATCGGCCAGAATACCTTTATGTATTAACAAATGTTGAAGTATACTTCGATTTTATTGTCTCAACGAAGTTTTCACTGGGAACATGATAGCCTTGAATTACTTAAGTAAAAGCCGTCTAGAACCAAAGCTTTTTTAAACATAATTTTGAGCCTAGTGGCTTACTTCCGCAACCACTCAGAAAACCTACGTCGAAAGAGTTTCGTCTGAATATCGAATGTATTTATAAACACACAACTCCTTAAGCAATAAAAAAAGACTGATGACAATAATTTTTTCCCTAGGTAGATTTCATCGAAATCTTTACGAATCCATTTCAACTATAGTTAGTTATTCAACTATAGTTAATATTGTCGTAGTGGTGTACAGAATTTTGTGAAAAGGAGTTATATAGCCGTGCATAGTCAAATGGAGTATGTACTTTTTGTTTCGCTACTATAGGTACCGAACTTCCGTTAACAGAAACGGCTACGTTTCAAAGTAAGTCTCAGAGAAGTCTCAGAAGGTTTACGTATAAACAAAGAAAAATAATAAGTGCTTACATTTTAAAGACATTCTGTTTTGTACTTTAAGATGATTGAAATTCAATTTTTGAAGAAGTGTGACGTAAGTGACGTATTATATTAAATTTCTGACAAGCTCAATTATTTTAAACATAGTGAACGGAGAACCCGTCGAGCCTTACACATTCAGCGTAATGGGTAACTATACAGTATTTCGCATGTTTTTGTACGATTATTTTTTAATTGTGATTAAAATAAATTTCTATGATTACCGGCAGTTTTTCAACAAGTTTCAATGTATGTCAATTGCCTCGTCTTTAGTGCACATGCAAATACTAAAGAAAGCTTTTGTCGCCGTTTTTTGCTGGTGCCGAACCTTTCCCATTAGAATACTGACGCATTTGCTAGCCTCGTCATTAACATAGTAACATCAATCATCGCATCAATTAACATCATTTTAATACCTCATTATGTCCTTCTAATCTTTTATTGTTGTCTCTAAGTGATCCGATTGGCAAAATAAATATGTGCCTAAACTCTTTGGAGGCCGATTTGAAGCACAGAAATTCTTGATGTCAGTTTGTATGTATCTATATATATATATATATATATATATATACTTACCAGATTTTGTTTACAGTTCAACAAAACGCAGCGCCTGTCCAAGGCATTACAGTGACAGGTACGTGTGCAAATACATTGCGCACACGCATTACAGAAATACAGATAATTTAGCGTTCTAAACTTTCGATGCAAACATTTTATTTCACTTCAACCGAAATTCCTCAAGCGTTCGGCTAAGCCTAGCAATTTAATCATTTTTAATTTTTTTGATACTTTAATTGGCCTGCGCATCCGCAAACGAGGATATGAACCACGGAACGAGGATGTTGCGACTTTTCCGGGGCCTGCCATTAAGACCATCACCGAATTATTCTGATCCTCTTCTATAGAAACATTTTATTTGTTCTACTTTTTTTTAATTCTCTTTATCTGTTGCTATGTAGACTAATATCCTAAGAATTCTTTTATACAAAGCCAAGTATTTAAAATTGTTCCTTTTTCAATTTTTGCATTTGTCTTTTTTCATTAATATTCATATTTTAATTTTTGCAGTATTCGTATTACATCTTTGTTCGGTTAAAAACAAACTTTTATTTGGTTTTAGTCCAGATAAAAAAATACATTGTACTGTATTTAATTGTATACGAACTTCTTTAGATATTCGCGGTCGTCCACTTAATGGCGTGGTTGACATCGAGGGTATGTACTCTTTTCCATACAAATATTCGTCGAAAAACAAGCAAAGGTTACGGCAATATGTTATAACTCGAAAGATCATTTGTGGCGGCCCATCAGCATTGTTGGATAAATAAGAGTGATTAACATTACGCCCGCCAGTTTGCTTCTATACGCTACGCTGCGAAAACATTTTTTCTTGGAATCAAATATAAAAGACAAATGTAACCTCTCTATACTAATGTACTAATGTGCAGAAAATAACTTCTGCACAGAAACCTGAAAATTAGATCCTTTGCGTCTCTCTGTTTGGTCTTTGCCGTGGATTTTAGTGGTTAAAAAAAATACGGGCCTCCCGCATGCAATCACGCTTGTCAACGGCGACGACTCTGGAACTTCGTACAGCATCTTAGGTTTGTACTTACTTAATCAATTTTATTCTAGTGCCATTATTTGCGCCTGGGTACTGAAATACACTCTTGCCACCTTCCTCGATAGTACTATGCCTATTTATCGCTCTTGCTAAGGATATGCTATTGATCACTATTAAAATCTTAATAAACATGTGTAACGATCGTGAACCGTACGGTTTGTCCAGTGAAGGGCAAGGAAGTGCCTGCGAATGACCTCGTGTTCAAAGTAAACGGGAAGGCGCAAATGGTGATTGTAGATTTTGCGGTCTCGCGTGAGCTCATCAGGGACCTTAAAGAAAGCTCACGTAGAGTTGCTGTTGTTCCATCGAGAAAAGGTAGGGCTATTATTACTATCATTAGTATTATTATTAAAATTCTGCTTCTTATGTTTCTTTCATATGTTTATTATTTTGTTTCTGTTATAACAGAACAAATAAACCTGAACAACACCCTAATAAGTGCATTGCGACTTCTGTTCAATCCAAAGTGCATAAGCTTCCATTCCAACTTGGTTACCTGCAAAGCAATACTCTCGCCGAATTCATCCGTTATATATTGTTCTTACTAGTTAATGGAATCATGAGTTGGCCAGAAGGTGATCAATCTCGCCGAGCCAAGATCACACATAATTGTCATTGGTAATTGAACTTGACATATACTTTGCAACTTAAGCTAATATCTAAGTTTGCGTATTGAGTGAATTTTTGCGTATTGAGTTGCGCATTGAATTTTTACTAATACTGTGAAAAACTCCTAAACAATTACTATGTAGTGGAATTGTATTTTGACGTATTTTGCGTTGTTGTATGTTGCCATATCTAGTGGAAAAGACAGTCTATGTAAGCAGACAACGCGGCTTCTCGTCGGGACTTCGATCGTCGTACTCCTCACATCGTTCTTAGAACTTTATTTTTAGCAGCTAAAATTGAATATCGTATAATAATTAGGTGAATCGGAATCTACGCGAAAAATAAGAGTAGCAAAAAATACGGATAGATTCCTATATTGTGTTGGTGGAGCAAACCTCACGAAAACAACTCCACTAGAGGTGATACAGGCGCTCAACAGCCGTTTTCAACAACGTCTGTTTCAATTGTATTTGTCTTACACAGGGCTATTGAAACCTATCACATATGCATTCTTAAAATAAGGGTGACTTTACGATACTGAAATAAATTTCTGTCTGACCGGTGTGGATCCTAAATATGTACTGATTATAATATCTTCGTTGATCTTTTCGACTTCAAACAAGCAGGTGATTAAGCAAGCGCTCGTGCCTTCATTTTTCAAAAGCATTTTTACCAATTTGTAAACTAAAAGAGTTCTAGCCGTTTTCCCAGAAATCGTAGTAACAGTTGAAAGTGATGTTGAATTTGCGATATGTTTTCGCAGTTGGCCAAAGGTGACGAAACACCTTTCCAACCTGACATCGATATTTGCTTATCATTCGCCGCGAGGAGAAAACACTTTTCTAACTATCTTTACGTCGCAAATACAGGTAAAGCTTTACAAACCACGACTACACTCTCAATGACAAGGCAATTAAGAGCATGTGACTTTAAATCAGAGCGATAATGTGTGAGAACTGTATCCGAAATAAATAACATAACAACTATTTTTGGGTTCCTAGCTAATCTTACACTGGGTTGTGGCCATGTAGCGAAAAAGTCGCTCCGCTTTAACTCTAAATACACCTCCGATGCCATGAAAAATCAGAAAGGCTCCTGGGGTTATCTTGCCTGCGCAGGCGTTGTACTTTGATTGTTCTCCAGCAGCATACGAATTTAACATTGACGGTCGGCCAGCCTGTAGTGGCCACCCCTTCTCGTAAGAGCTCTTCGTCTGTCGGTAAACCATATAGATAACATTGTTATTTACATACGAGTATAACGCAGCCTGAAACTCCATGAAATCCTGACGCAGGTAGAAGTCTGACTCGTTGCCAGGATCGGGGATACAAGTAAGCAAAATGTGATTACGTCGGTGATGTTGGGCTTGACGCGCTATGTATCCACGAGTCAGCTGTATAGATGATATGGGTGGCTTCCACGTTTAGATAAGTGTACAGTCTTAGCACCAGAGTCCATGTAAAAGCAAATGTTTTATTTATAATCAGTACGGTCAAATAATATTAATTTCTAGAGGCCAGCCTCATATATATGTGTATATATATGATACATATGTATATATATATATATATATATATGTGATCGGCAGAACGCTGTTAATGAGACTAGTCTCTGCTCTGACCTAATCAGGCGCTGTGTTACACTAAGTACCATATAAGTAACTAGTCGAAAGTTATTAGTTCTTGCACGGACCGTACCATGTGTTCTTACTCTTTAGAGGATTTTCTGTCATTCTACATGTCGATTACATTAACGGCTGAAGGACAATTAGCTAGAAAAATAGACGTATTCATTTTTTTTCTGAAATAATTGTGGGCTTTCCAAATTTGTGACATCGGAGCATGCGAGGGTTTCGGGAATATTTTGATATTTCCGCGTACCAGGCGGATACAGTTAACTTTTACGTTGTGTGAACACATGATTATTAGCATATGTATTAGTCTTTTTAGTACATTTTCATTCTTCCTTACTGTACTTCTAATGATGCAACCATTTCTACATTAGAGAAATAGTTTAGCTACTTTTTTCCGGTCAAACGGGTCCCCGGAATGCTCTGCAGTAATTTCAAAAACGGATTTTCGCTATCTATTTGTTAAGGTGTGCTGTGGGCAGCGCACTACAAAGTTAATATGAAGCATAAGATTACGACGACGTGTTCTAAAGGTATCATATAGATACCACGAAACGTACCCTAGATATACCTCAACGTTTCACCATCAAGCCATCACATAAGTAAAACTACTATCCATACTACATAAGCACGAATCGAGAACCGCACGTACGAATGGTCCAACAAAGTCAACGCCTATTTTTTTGATGTTTTAAAATAATAACAAAAGTAAAAAATATACAAGTTTAAGGTGAAATATTTTTGCAAACAAAAGCCTGTACATTATTTTTATTAGCATTATTTATTTCGCAGTAATTGCCTGTCGTATATAAGCAAATCGGCTCGGATTATAGGTATAATTTTGTCTGCCACAACCTTGCATACGAATTGCACCTATTGGGATCTCTGTGTACCCTTATATCTAAAAAATATTGGCAATGCCCCTGTAGAACCTCTATTTACTTCCAGGGAGGCCCATTGTTAGAACGCCTGTGCCTTTATTTTACAAAACTACCATGCTAACGAACTTATGTAATCGGGGAGCTAATTTGTTTCTATAAATAAGTTTAAATCCCGATAGCTGAATGTACACTGGTATCTACTTATTTGGTATGTATATTTAATGAG
Organism: Tropilaelaps mercedesae; assembly: GCA_002081605.1. Taxonomy (NCBI): domain Eukaryota; kingdom Metazoa; phylum Arthropoda; class Arachnida; order Mesostigmata; family Laelapidae; genus Tropilaelaps; species Tropilaelaps mercedesae. Next base: position 46,836 of record MNPL01009820.1, on the reverse strand, counting down.
CCACCTGATTTTGGCTGTTTTCGACTTGAATCAATTGAAATCGAAATAACCGCAGTGGCGCTCTCCAATAACGAGAAAATCATCCGTTATACTGTTAAGCACGTTACCGTTACAGGTGCAAAAACATCATCATTGTAGTTGCCACTGCCTGTGGTTGATGGCGCCTTCGTTGACTTGGTGACAGCGACTAGTTCGACGAAAAGTGTTTCTAGAAAAGTTCGTTTGATTGTTTGGATATTTGATAGGTTGAACGATTAGAAGAAGCCCGGTGAATTCTTGTGTTCTTGGCGGTTGTCTCATAGGTGGACGAAGATAATTGGACAAGTGTTAAGCCGATAGTTTCGACAAGGCTATTAGCCGACTCGGTAGTCTGGGTGAGCTACGTCATGGTTGAACGCACAAGGGTTTCGTTTCTAGATATACCCGTGAGGTAGTGGTGTTAAAAATGACATGGTTGATCAATGGGGTTATGGGACGAACTGTGGACAACTTCCGTGCGTGGTCGAATAATCGGTTACCACATTGCCAGTCGACATGGTCGAACAATCTTCCTCGTTTACGTCTGTGGATATGTTTGTTGCTGTCATTGTGTGCTGGCCCCTTTCGGTGTTCGATACGTCGTTGCTAGTTGGTTTGTTATTAGCGCGTCTTCACCAGTCGTAGCCTCGCACTTCATGTCGCTGTTGTCCATATTTGACTCGTTGACTGTCTACGCAGCCCCCTTGTTGTCGATGCAGCCCCCTCACGAGTTGGAACATCCGCGACGGTCGGGGCTTCGGTTGCCAAAATCCTACTCATAAGCAACTTGGCTGTCGGCTGCTGCTGGTCGAATGTAGAGTACAGCAGCGTAACGGTTATGGCTTCTAATAAAAGTTGAGCCTAATCTGTCGTCGTAATAGGATCTTTGATAGCCATATTAGATGTGCAACTTCTGGTGGTAAAAAAACTGATGAGGCCGTTTAAAGGTAATTTCCAGCTGTGCTTGCTAGATGGGTGTATATTCAAGTGTCAGGGGTGATGGGTAGATGAAGGGTAGCAGATATATCAGGAGTATTGTTTTCTTTATAAGAGAGATTTTGGAGACGTTCTACAGCTCATGCCGATTGGGTTCAATGTGTCGGTTGGTGCCACACAAATATCTGCATGAAATGTTGCGTCAATCGTGGAACTCCCTACGACCGGTGTTTATAATGTAGAATTAGCAACAGTGGACAACGTAGATTCTGTGATAATGAAACTAGCTACCGTTTGACCATCATTCGTGGAAGATATAGCAACGGTTATTGGCAAAGTCGAGCTATCAACCGCTTACGATTTAATTTTCAATCATATGGACGTGCCATTAGCCGATTTATCGGTATTGTGGTCTCATACGTAGTATAAATGGCCATCGACACTGCATCGATAGAAACGCCACCATTAGACGACATTAGACGACCAGACAATGTTAACTTCTTCATTGCGTATGCCTGCTTCTGCATGCCTGCAGACGAGATCGTTCTAGAGCTAACATCTTACAAACCTCTTTTATGATGATTTCACCAATTCGGTCGATGTTTGCTTTAGATTATTCACATCCATGGTAATACCTTTGCCAGTAAGTTTGGAGAAGTGGTAATTCGAAATATCGCTTCTATGCCAGTCGATGTAATAGTCGAAGCATTATAGGCACTAGTGCTGTCTTGTCAAACGCATGACGTATGCTTTAATGGCTGAAGTGTCATTGTTTCCTTCAGCGCAGTCTCTGTAGAAACGGTTGCATACGAAGGGCCAAACGCGCCGAATTTGATACCAGTCGCTCCGGCGGAAACACCGATGCTAGGTACGACTGTGCTTGCGATACTGAACTCGTAGATTGGAGCCTAGAAGTATAGCTGTTCCGGTCTCAAATACCTTTCCTGCTCCTTTCCATTACACGTTTCTATAGCCTCTCCCCAAAATAGACTCACGTGACATATCGGGCATAGTTTGTACCGACCACTTTTCGCAAATGATATCACTCACAGAAGAGACGGATCACTTTTGGGATAAAAAGCGTACTGGCTTTGCTCAGCGCGTCTACAGTGGCTTCATCGGATTTGCGTGTCAACATTGCATTAATGTTCGATTCGACATACCCACTTGAGAATGCATCCTAAAGGCCTTCTGCCTCCAGCGTTGTCGAGGCGCGAGAGTGATATATTTTCGTTGGACACTCTAAAGGGTGGCATGACTGTAAAACAATATCAAGTCCCTGACGAACTACCTTTTCGGCAGTTCTTTTTCTTCTACTTCTAGTAGCCCAGAGCTTGTACCTCTGGGCTACTAGAAGTAAGTGTGAAGAGTGACCCTAAGCCTAGAGCCTAAATCTACCTAGGATGGTATTTACGAATGCGGAGAGTTAAGCGATTTTGGTATCGTTTTTGTAACGGCATCTTCACTGATTTCGATAGAATTTGATGACATCTGCAGAAATGAATTTTTCGCAGAAAGCAATCGAGACTTCTCATTGAAGTTATTCTCTGTGGACGTTTTATACATCATCTTAAAAAGCAAGGCTGGTTTCTTCTAATGACATTTCTGTGCTGAGCTTCACGGCGGCTAAAATCGCTGAGACGCCTACCGTAGGGCTTGAGCAAAGTATCAGGCCATTAGCATGCTTAGATAAAAATGCCATGTCTGTAGTTCTATCGACACTCGACAATAATGAGGTCTCAGGCGTAATATTAGCTTTTGAGGTGGAGTTACGACAGGATGCTGACGTAAATTTTGAGGCAATACGTGTGAGTCGGCCATCTCTGTTTCTCAACTGGAAAAGTCAATGTCACTGTGACTGCGGTACCGAATAAAGACGACGAATTGCTGTCGCTGAAAACCACAATACTGCAAAATCACATCGAACTTCGGACATCAACACTGCAGTACATAATTCATAATTTAGTGTCAAACCCGAAACAAAAATTCCCTAGGTTTTAAAAATACTGTAGGAGGGCTTTAATTAGTAGTATCTGTGGTGGATGCCAAGTGTTGGTAGAGCTGACTCATATGGCTAAGAACGAGTTAAATGTTGAGGGAGTTGTGTCGGTAGAGACTGACATGTTGCTCAAAGGTATGTCTTTTGTCAATGATTCTTCTGTATCTGACATATCTGTCAGAATAATTTCCGTGGAGATTCCACCCAAAACCAGTGGATGGGCTTCAAATGTAATACCAGCGATAAACGTTATAAGAATTTCGAACATCCTTTTCAGGATATGGAGGGTATATCCTGCTGAGCAAGGCAGTGGCTTTTGTTGGGCTTTGACTTTGGCCCGTCGAGCTGCTGCAAAAGTACTGCAACAATTTCAGTTTTATTCTCTTCATTGTTTTGGCGTCCATCCTTCGTAGCACAACTTGGTTTTGTTTCTTCGATCTTTTAAGGTTATCGATTTTCCTGCCGCCCATTGCCACTTTCTGTATTAACATCGCAGTCAGTTCTGCACTCTTCTACGCATTCACCGGTTCGTTAGCTGATCTTCCTTCGGTCGATTGAATGCATAGAGAGACGTTAGAGCTTGACGTCACGAGATATTCACTACCTGAGAAAGTTCAATCGTATGTGTTGACTCTAATGGTGAATTCAATGATGGGTATTATTTTGATGCTCTATTTGTGCTTTGGAATTGCTCTATGAATCGATCCAAAAGCGTGGGAGACACCTTCGGTCGCTTCAGGTGTAATGTTTTCAGAGCCGGTGATAGTCTTCACATCAAAATCACTCCTACCAGTAGATAATCTGATTCCACTGCTGTTCAATTTCCAAGTTTACTTCTTACTTCGATTATCCGTTATTTTACACCCTGATACGATACCTGCGTAATTTTCTAGCAAGGACGACACCTGAGATGCACATCTTTTGCCTGGAGTTCATTGCCTACACCTGCACAAGCGGGCATTAAGAAGACATGGTCAAACGCCACATGGAGACGCCTCTTATGGACCTTTGCCCGTTGCATCCAGAGAGTGCTTAGCGCGTCTTTTAAGTTATTGATAAGAACCAAGTACTGAATCGGGGTGTCAGATGAGTGATGTGCTGTGAACTTTACTGTAAAAAGGCGAATTCTGCATACAATGAAAGCTACCTTGTTCTGCAGAAACTAGTAGTCTTGGTAAGATCGATTAAATTCATGCGGCTGTTTTGACGACTGTGATGAAAACGAGTTGAACAGAGCGGGTTGTCCTTATCTGCCGTTTTCGTAGCTAGAGAAACCAATTTACCGATTATCATAAAAAAACAAGAAGAAGCAACTAGCTGAAAACGCCCCGTAGCATATTTTTCGCCATTAGACATCAAACATACCTGAAAGCAATCGGATTCGGTGAATTTTGGATTTTGTCGAGTCTGGCTCGGAACTTCTTTCTGAGGCCGCCTGGGTTGTGTCGGAAGCGACCGAAGTGATCATTTCGTCTCCATTTACCTAATAAAACTAAATTTAATGACGATACCATAATTATTATTGTTGTCGTAATGTAATCGATTTACGTATCCATAAGGCATCATGAAGGAAACAGAACATATCACATCATATAATGACGGGTCACTGTGTAGTGAAAACCCATTCTGCGAGTACCACCTATCGCACAAATATTTGTTCAAACAGGTAGTGTCTGTGGGTGCAATGAGTAACTGGCGCATTGTTGATGCGATTCTGGTGACCTAATCGGACATTCAAGAAGTTGCACCACTAAAAGTATTTTGTGTTATGACAACGCGCTGGAATAGGTTTATTTAACCTGCTGTGTTTCACAAACATCCGGTTTTTATTTACTGATTACCTAGGAATACTTAGGAACATTTTGAGAACAATTTCGGCATTAACCTTATGGTCACTTTTGACCCGCTAACATCGTTTGATACTACACCTTCATTAATTTTTTAAAGTAAGAACGGGTTACACGAAACAAATGAGAGCGAATTCTAGTTTTTTCTATTTGTTTTTAATGTTAGTTGCTCTGCATGCGAAAGGCGACACAAAATTGTGTATAATACATAAGTCAGATAAACACTAATACTGCACGCACCTTAGCAAAACTGTCATTTCTTGTCCCTTTATTCATCAGTAGTTCTGATTAAATTTCAATGGAAAATAGTCTAAGTGAAAAAAAAGTCTAGTATGAAAGCCTAATGTAAGAAAGTTTAATATCTGGAAACTCGGCGGGAGTCGCGTCATTATACTCTGCTGAGGTAGGCGGCCATCTCGACGGTCGCGCCGATGTGTCTCCGTAAGTAGTTCTATCAGTAAGCCTGGAGTAGGTATGTCGATGGGATTATACGTGGTTTCACGGTTGGTCCGCCGTGAGGCAACGATGGCTTTGAAGACGAATTCAGTATACTCCATAACGGGATCAGCTGGTCAGAATCCAGCATTAACTGCAAGTTAGTGCCATTTGTCTGCGAATTTCGGTAAAATTGTATTTGTGAATATTATACCGATACGTCGATTTTCCGTCGCGCTGATGAACCGCGTTAGGGGCGTTTTTCTTGGGGATCTCTGTACTAATATAATTGTCATACATATGTGGTTTATTAATAAAAGCATGTCTTCCGAAAGGCTTTCATTCTTATAAAAATTCTAGCACAAAATACCGGATCGATTCAATATAAATATAACATTGCAACGCCAGAAGAATACAGCACCAAAGGTCATAGAAATCACTTGAATACTCTTCACATTCTTACTTAATATAGCAAATAAAGACGTTATAATACGACTGGAGCAACATTAAGACAGAATTCATAACATACACTCTTTTGCTGAACGAGTGCGGCATTTTTGACCGAATATCCAATACGAGTCATTAAGCTCCTTTTCCGTGCTTCGTTTACCGTTCCCAAAAACAAGCGTAGCACCCATTTTGCACTAATATGTTCTGATCACTGCACATGTCTGATACAAGCCCTGCTAGGAAGATAAATTATCCACAGACCAGGATTTCATATTGTATTAACTGTTTTTCACGACGCTCATGACAAGGCAAATATTCACTTCCTCACTCGGCGTTTCGAAAAAGTGCGCCTTGTACAAAAGACCTTTCGCAGTATGTGCCACGTAATTCTTGACTGTAGAACTGAGGTAAATTACTAGCAATCCCTCGTAGGCCGAATAGAGAATGAGTGGTTTTTAAAATGCGTGGGTGGCATTTTCAGTACTTACCAGCTGCAGCACTTGTGATCAAAAACGCTAACAGCGCAAAGGACTTCATCATCGCCAATTGTCAGGCAAAAGACTGCGGCAGCCTTTGAAGCGTCGGCCTCTTCATGCTATTTACTCACGCTGACAATGGTCGCACGTCCAAGCGACTGGCCCGTGACATTGAATTCAGGTATTAGACCTATAATTCGATGCCAACATCGGTTCAGGTACAATAATTCACTTCGCTCCGGAATGGTCATATGGGCGTCACATGAGGAACACAGGTGGGATCGTGAGGTATACCGTTTTGATATAGATGTATTCTTCTCGAGCAAGTGGAGCAGCAAGTTGTGGATGTGGCTACAGCTACTAATGGATCGGTAAAGCTTAGGCAAGCTTACGTAGACGTCTCGACGGTAGACGTACTAGCACGTATGTTTGACTCTGTCGACCCATAAAGTACGTCAAGTGGCGAGATAAATAAATAGGCCATTGGGGAATGAGCTCAGACTAAATAAGGAGAAAACATTTCTGGTTCTATCGATAACACGCCGCCGCGTTGAAGCATCTAAATTTAACTACCGTTGTAGTGATGCTAATGATTATTGCTACACAATAAGTTCTTGCACGTGATTCACAATGTGCGGAACAATAAAGGATTGTACTTTCCTACATTTGACTAAGTTGAATAGTCTACAAGGATTCCTCGAATGGTAGCTGAAACGTAAACCCGACGATGATCGTCGCACTCCGTTGATGCTTTCACTGCACGCGCATTTACATATGCGCGAATTTCCCTTGTAAAGCGAACACCAGCGCTAGGCAGCGCCGCTAAAGGCGCAAAGAGCCGCGTCGATCTAGTTCGTGTTCTTGTCAGGTGACGAGTGTCACGTGAGAGAAAAACCTATGAAAAGGTTTACTACAGGGAAAACTAAAAACTTCACCGGAATTGTGACCCAACGAGAAGGCCACAGAGATGCTCATCGCACATGTCAAGAAAATGGTGCTACCAGGGTTTGGTTTGAAACATGTTTGTTCAACCAAGTCCTTTTTAGCTTGTTTGGGATAGATTTTCCTACTTGGATTAAATATATACTTAGACTTTGCGTATAGCTAGAGTTATATTACAACTAAGAAGCCCGGAACATTAGTAACGTGAATTTTGCGCATCAGATATGGTCCCTTGCATGCTAGTTAAAACCATTTTATTGGTGAGAGTATAAAAGGCTTTTCATTTACCAACAACTGATTTATATCGAATAGTTGCTACATGAACACACGAACTTCATTTTTATGGGTTGGTTTTATTGAGCCACTTTTTTGAAGTGCCCTATAGTATTTGCATTCACCACTTCGTTTACACATTTCCTGTATCTAGCCTTTACACAGTTGATACAAAGGGGTTTATAATTTGCGAGAAGACTGGCTTGTTGTTTTCATCTATCTACAATATAAATCACAAATGTGGTGTTTGGTAAATACACGTGCAGGTGTGTGTGTGTGTGTCTATGCGTTTTTCTTTCCGCCAGGGCCAATCCTCTCTCTCTGTCTGTTGTACTCCAATGTCTGTCTGCCGGTAAGCTAACATAGGCAAAGGTCTCTCAACCATAAATCCTACCTACTGACTCGTTACGCCGTAGCTCGATAGTGGAAGCAATGCGAGCTTCCCCAGCCGCTAGTGATTGAGGACGGCCAAATTGTTACTGCTATTGGAAACATATCTAATGACCACTTCTTCCGGGTAACTTGCCCACCCCGATTCTCCTTCATCTACTGCTCCACAGCCGCGTCTCTATCTTTCTCACCCTTTATTCCGCTAAATGCTCGCTTCCCTCAGTGCAGATCGCTCGTGAACGACCATTTACCTATAAACAAATGTATGGTAGGGCAGTATACACGATTCTGCTATGTGAACCCCCGTTGCCCTTGATTGACGATATCCTTACCTTCTTCTTTCTCTCCTCCACAGCCAACATCCTTCCCTGCTTCCATGCAGTGTACAGGACTAGCGCAAAACGCGATAAATCCGTATTGCTGTCATCGGAGCAGCGACAATGGAGGAGAGGATGGTTCGAAAAGAGCTCCTGTTCCAAGCAATTGGCCTGCGCTTTCCCCACGCCTATCGCTTAGAACAGGACCTCATGTGGCGCAGAGAATAGCAAATGGCTCGGTCGTTTCATCTGTCTGACTAACAGTCGGTGTGTTTGGGAATGAGCGGCTCGCACATTATGCCTGCTCGATGAAACAGGCAGGAGATATCATCGAGAACTGCCTATGCACTGCGTGGGGACCAGGGCCATCTGTAAGGAATAGGCAATTGATAATCGCATTTCCGTGGTCGTAACGGCCGTTTTACCGTTCAGGCACTTACTTCTCCCCCACCCTTATCCGTAAGGTCGAGCATCTATCTACTCTTCTCTCGCGCGCCCACTTCATTGTCAATCACCCGGTGGAATTGCGGGCCCGGTGGGGTTGAACAGGCCCTTCGCCGTTTCCTTTAACGCATCCACATAATGCCCCAATCGGGTTTTGGCCGTCGGCGTAACAACGAGACACCGACCGGTTCTGGCAATTCCACTCGATTTGACACTCCACTCTCAGACAAAGGAATTGAGCATTGCTCGCCCTGCTGATGCCTCCCGCGAACGTCAACGTCAGCCCGTTTCGGGGTTGCGTCTGGTAATGCCTGCAGCACTGCTGTGGCGCAAATAGCTGAGCATTTGGGGAAATTTGCCTAACGGCTGATGGTGGTATGGGAGAACAATACAGACTAGAAATTTACTCACGTAGCACAAATGAAATAATTATTTAGCACGATACGGGGGTTACTACCAAGTCAAAACAAGTCAGAGAAAGATTAAAGATTAAAAGTGGATGGATTTTACATCTGTACACAGGCAATGGAAACTATCATGATACCAACAGCTTTGTTTATTCACTGACCGGTAGATTCGGCATTTTACGGTTTGGCTCCCAACGTATAGCTAGAGAGAATCCATATCGTCCCATGGATGTATGCTTACACGTTCCCGGGGTCAACTTCTCATCATTAGCCGGATTAAAATATCCATCCTCGAAAGGCCATATAGTTGGAAACACAAATCTAAAGTACTCGCGTGAAACACATCGGTGGACTCTTGCAGATATCTTCTCTCTGTGCAACAAAAGTATTTTTTCAAAGCTGACCATCAGCCAGCATTTAACGTCTACGCTAGCAGTTTTTGCATTACTTCGTAAGACAAACCCCATATAAATGTAT
>MNPL01009820.1:26544-36830 GCA_002081605.1 Tropilaelaps mercedesae | reverse complement strand
GCACCTACGTGTCTCCTCCAGTCGCAAGGCGCATACGAATGCACCAAGCCACCGAGCTCGACCTCTCGTGCAACAAAAACTATCGAACCGTCAATGTCAGGCGACTGGGCAACGTGACAACGTCAGACGTCGCATAAAGTGTCTAAATTTTATTTTACAAGTAAAACTTCGAAGTACGTCATCATTTGTAGTTGAACTCTGTTCTGTAGAGTGAATACACATTATTTACATGAAATTTTCACATTATTTATTAAAGGCTCTTTAAGCTGTTGCGCGGCAATGCGACGCTTCGCGCTGCGACTTTGCTGTATGCAGTTTCAGTACCTTATACAGGCATACCATTAACAAACAGACAACGCGACTGCCTGCAAAGCCCACAGCCATGTACGCTCGGCTACAGATTATAAGAAATGCGCGCGTTTCAATCAGAATCGCTGAAATCATGGCAATTGTAGAGAAAACGACCATTCGATTTCGGCAATTCAACGCCAAGGGCCAACTACAGTGACAACAACAGCTCTCAGAACCAACGAAATGTAGGGGGATCATCTTCAGATCACGTAGTTTAAGCTCATCACCGGCTCGCACGAAGTCGCATTTCTATGCTGTGTCTGTTCCATTCCCACGGCTGAAGATCTGTTGCCGCCAAAGAGCCGATAACGGCGTTGTAGCCCCACCACCGGAGACGATTTCACGACGGAACGGAACGACGCAGGTTTAAACAAACCGCCAGGCGTTTGTTGACATAACGAGCCCAACTCTCTGATCTTTGCGCGGATTCCCTCTCTCACTCATGAAAATGGCCAATCATCAGCTAGCACATACCACCGTTTCGTCCCCATCGTTATGATGGTGGTCATGACAACGGTGGTAGCAGCAGCAGCAACAACAACAACACCGTCAACAGCAGGAACAGTAAGATGAGAAACGATCTCCAGCAGAAGAAACAGTACATCGAGTGGAAATCTTGAAGCGTCGGCTCAGTGCTGAGTGCCGATGAAGAAAAGATGACAGAATGGAGTGATCGTTGCGCCAATCGCAGGTCCATCACATCTCACATAACCGTCTGGTGCAATAGCAGCGGCAACAGCAACAGCCACTTGCTACCGAAATCCTTCTTGATGTGACCAGATCGGACCCATGGAGCCGTTGGTGGTCCTCATAGCCAAATTATATTGCTGTGCCGCTGTGTCTACGTATAAGTGCAGGTCACTCGATGGCTCCGCGACTCAACGTCTTGCAGACGTTGTGTTTGGGCTTAGGCTATTTTTGTCGTCGATAAAATACACGATTGTTTGTTATAATCTGCCTCAGGCCACTGCGCAGTGTGGTCTTATTCGACCTCACACCCCTCATGCTTTGACGCTGTCGTAAGTTCGATTTTGTAGACGTCCCTACGTCGCCGAGTGCAGCGCCATCCCTGAAATAGCTCACTTGTCGCAGTATTGTCATATTGGAATTATTAGTTATTGCCGGTAATGACTATACAGAAGAACGTTTAGCTGTATGCAGTCGCAAGGTCCTGGTCACCGGCATGGCCGAGCTATGGCTATAGGAAATCGCTTTTGAAAATATGGTGGTGTACATGTTCTCTAAAAAATTTGATAGACACTAGTTAAACACAATTTTAGAGAAATAAACACTTTGGGGCACATTTCTTAAAACGTTGAATATCAAAAAAGATTTTTAACTGACTTTGAACCGTTATTGTTCTCGGGTAAGAATGCTTGCATTGCTCGCTCTGACAATTATTTATACGTTTGTGTGTAAAACTCGGCTGACATACACTAATCACATAAACAACGTGATCCAATGCATACCTTCATATGAAAGTAACTGGAAAACTTATTATGTGAATGATTTGTATGATGAAGAAAATGAATCTTCTTCCAGATACTTGATCGGTCTAAGCTCAGGTCACTCGCTAAGCAGAAGCCTCGTGTCTTCCACTGGCTCGGCAAACTGTCAGAGAATACAGCAATCGTGAATCCCAACACGATCTTCATCTATTCATTTCTAGGCTAAATATGCCCGAACAAAAAGAGGGACCTCGAGGCCAACCCGATAAACATAGCAGGATGTCGAGAAGACGCCTCTGTATTTTTTTCCTAAGGGATCACTTTTGATTGACCCATCATCATTAGCATCATTGTACTCGCTGATGAAATCGATACAGCGTTAGACTACAGCCTGTGCGCAACTAGATGGCCATAGGCTAGAGAGTGTCAAAACCTATCTATTGGTAGGAATCTTAACGGAAGTTCCTCCCGTCTTTCGTGAAACCTCTCACTTTGTCGAGACCAATCGACATCCAAGATGAAGAAGGTAGCAGCCATCTTGTGGACGTTTCTTCCTCTAAACTAGTGACATTTCGCCTTGAAACAGGGCTATGTGGCAGTCTCATCTAATCTGATGTCACCTGCTCTATTGAAGTCTACTAGAGACGATGAAAAGTAACAGGCTAACACAGTAGACCTTCCGTGCAGCATAATAATAGGTCGGAAGGCAAGACTACCTTTTTGATGCTGGAAAATAGACTGCATAGACTATCATCATACACTATTCCGATGGCTAGGGAGAGACAGATCGTCGAGTTTGATACACCGCCACCACTGATTACGACTTCTTGTCGAAAAACAGAGAGAGATAGAGAGAAAGAGAGAGAGAGAAACAGAGTTTGTGCAAGACAACACCAGCCTATTACGACAAGCGTCTCCACATCTGCACCGCTATACAAATCGTGCATTTTTTTTGTTTGTTCGCTTGTAACCAAATTCATACGTGAGCAGCTCTATCCTTCCAGTTGAATCACAGTAACCGCAGTAGCTAGGACTACATCAGATTATTCGACAAAAAAGTCCGTTCGTTCTCAAAATTGTCTGAATTTTTAATGGTCATTTAGCTCAACAGCGATGTAGCACTCAAGCAGGTTTTTCATGTTATACAAATTGTGATATTGCTTTGCGTATCGTAAACCTCGGATACATCGCGTGCGGTTAACTATCTATATTTCTATTGTGTGCATATAAGATTCCACAGAACAATTATCCTACGGGTAAATTGTTGAGTCGCTAGCAAGCTCTTCTTGTCGGCAATCAGATATATATATGTAAGGCATACAGCCGAAAAACAGTACGACAACACGACACGGACGAGCCTCTGCGGAGAGCATCCGCCTCTCCAGACAAATTACAGTCCTGGCGACACCATTTGCTTATCGACTGATGGTCATCTTGTTACTTTCTTCCAGCAGATTCTCTCCGTCGGCCTGCCGCCCCCTTCGTTTCCGTGCTCAGCTACTGGGCTCGTACCGGGTGCTCAGTTTTGTGATGACACACCGAGCGTCAGCGCACCCGTATAGGAAACGCTCGACTCTATCAGATTCCCGAGCTTTCAGCGTCAAGGGTCTCTCACGGTCTTTTCTGTCTCTCACTCGCGCGCGCGCGCGCGCGCACTTTCTTTCTCTCTCTTCGATCACTCTCTCGTTCTGTACATTCTCTGACAGTCGTTCGCAATCCCATCATGCTTCAATATCTCATTGGTTTTCCTTGTTTGGCGACTCTCGCCACATGAGAGAGCTTCGTACAGGGATCTTCATCCTGCCTCCTCTGCTAGCCCACGATTTGGTGGTATAGCGCCAGCAGCATTTGTCTATGAAACGTTTTCCAGCCTTGCGCTTTCTGTCGCCCGTGTAGCAGATAGGTACCTGGTGATGCTTATGGGCGGCGGCGGCGGCGACGCAGGCACCCTAATGACTCCCAGGAGGATCCGAAAGAAAACCAAATCGTGTCTTCCGAGTCGGCAGCATGTCCCGTTCTCAGCACTGGTTGGCCTAATCGCAGTTGGCATCGACAGCCACCTTCCTACCCTTCCTAGCTGGCTATCTATCCACCTCATTGACTGATCTCTTCTATGCCAAAACAACGGCACCATCGCTACCACTAACAGCACACGACGACGACCAACGTTGTCCCCAGATCGCTACAGTCTGACACTACCAATCGACGATGAGCTGGATTCCCCGAGTGTAGCGACGACTGCGACAAACATAACAACGGCCATCATCGGCAACAACGACAATATCCAATGGAATACAAGTGCAGTTTCTGTCGCTGCCGGCCCCGCTCATCAGCCGGAAAAAAGGACATTATGGCGCCAAACGAGAACTGAAAGTGGAAACGTACCCGCACAGATACACTCAAACGGACCTAACTTGAACTCACCTCTGTAACCAAGTAGACGTGTATACAAAGAAGTCACTACTCATAAGCGAAATGAGCGGGGAATAACAATCGAGTAATAGAACTCCGCCAGAAGTAGTTAGAGAGTCAATGGCCAACTCGAGAGATCTCATCGGACCCTGACTAAGATTCAGCAGCGAAGGATAGGAGAGGATGCATGAAACGAACTCGATGACTGGGACAAATTAAAGCTATCTTAAATAAGAGAACGACAACGACAAGGGCAACACTAGGCAAGTTTTCATCTCGAGCTGATTTGTGTGGACGCTAGACGAGGGCACTGCCGTAGTCGAGCGCAGAGACAGCTTCAAAGGAAGAGAAGAAATTACACTGACGCGACCGTCATCCGTTCGAAGTGACGGACGCGATCTGATAGCAGAAGGGAAATAGTTTCGACATCTAGAACGATGATTCGCTAGGTTAGCGACGGTAATAAGCGCACACACCCGAGTTGAAAACTGTGCTAGGCGAACTTCTCGAGCGTACTCGTTCCCCAGACGAAATCGACCCACAGATATAGTTATCACGATTGCCACGACGATGATTACATGTGTGAGCATTTTAATCGTGGCATCTCGATAACGGCGTTTCTAGGTCGCCTCGGGAGTTTCGCCTCAGCGCTTGTCAAGCTGAGCTTGGAATATTACATAGAGCGCGACGATATCTGACGAACCTGTAGCGTTGTAATGTCCTAACGCGGTTTTCATATTTCGTAGAGCAAACATTCAGTGCAGGCTTCCGTTGAACTCCTTTCGTGACACTGTTGCCTGCACCGTCGTTTCCACGGAATCAGCCGTAATATTTTATAACGAAGAAAAGAAATATCCCTGCTGACACCACCTCCCAGGTTGCGATACCTAGAGAAAACATGAGCGCATTGCTATTTAGAGTTATACGATGCCAACACGATAGTCAAAAGTGGTCTGATGAAGGTAATTTCGTAACTAAATATTCGCGCGTGTAGAAAGTTGTCACTCAGATACATCCAGTCGGATTAAACCTACTGAGAAATATTGTACGGATATTGTTTTCTCTGCTCTCTACTTTCCTCGTCAAGGGAACGAACGCCTCAGGGTTTCAACCGTTGATGTGACTGCGTAATCGTCGCTTTGGTATATTCGAAAAGATTTTTTCCCTGCCAAGAAAACCCTGTCAAGAACATTACCTACGTAGAAAATGTTCGAATAGCTTTGGCAGCAGCATTCTTCAGACACTTGCAAAGATAACAAGAAATTTAATATTCGTTCTAGACATGTTACTTTTTTCGTTCTTGGACTTCAATAGCACAACAACTTCAATAGTACGGCCTGATTCGAACAAAACGTTAGTACATGACACTTTTTTCGTTTTCGATATCCTACAATTAAGCGACGTTAGACCATTTACTTTGAAGGTTTTTTTTAGCGAAAATAATACTCCGTTCTTTCATGGCCATTAATGTAGTTGAGCATCGAAATTAATTAGCGTTAAATAGGTAGATTACGCCTAATTTACACAAAAACGTGATAAAAATATAATTGAAATTCTCGAAAGCGTACAAAATTTTATTAGTTTTTTACAAAGTTTATTGGAATTAACATCTGGAGACGGGTATGGACGTGTGTGATATTGCTTGACGTATTTTTCTCATTTTCAGTCCTAATAATGCGACTTGTCACAAGCAGCGAACTTCTGCGTTCTTATGCGTGACTATGACGACGATAGATTTTATGACAACAATAACCGCTATACGAAGTACGTTCCCAGATGTTGAGTAGTCACAGAATGCAGGTGATTTCTAGTGTCGTTTTCTAATGTCATCGACCTATCATCATCCGTCTTCGCGTGTAAATCTGCATCATCGATCTATTGTTTTCTCCGAGCTCAGACTTGCCGGTGCCAGACTTCACAATTCGAAGGAAGCTCGGCTAAGAAGCTAAGGCCGATTTCGTGAACCGCCACTCGGTAGAATCGGCAAGTGTGCAGCCCCTAACATGAGGTGGAACTCACTCCAGCGGACTTTTTCCAGGACTTCTCCGCGTGGTCTTCGAACGGCCAGATTTCGGGTGGTCCTGGAAGGCTGCGCGGAAGTGCGCCTTTGAGAACTGAGCTGACTGACTGGCTCAGTCACTCTGTTAGCCAATGGTGCCGACCTAAACAATCCGCTAACTGGTCTCACTCGAGAGAAACAACCTTTGAAACACACCGACATGTCTAGACTGAGTCGCCTCTCTATCGATGACTCGGCCTTTTGGACCTTTAGAGAACAGTTTCCATTCGCCGATCACGGTGAGTCTCCGAACGAAGCTCTAATGAGTAATGGATGCCTACAGGTTTCGTCATTCAAACCCCATCAGCACGAACAAAAAAAGATCATACACATCTCTATAGCATAAACACAGCTCTCTACAGCTATGTTTGCCCTCGTGAAAATCGGTGCGAAAGTTTTTCAAAGCATTTATTCATGTTTTTTGTCCGCACACTTCAAGAGACAACGTCAGTAAATTAGCGTAGATTAAAATAGGCCACCGGATGCGCGGATACTCACACAGAGAGAGGGAAAGATTCTTAGTTGAGATTTTTTTTGCTCTGCTTTTTATTGTAAGAGTTTTTTGGAACATAATTAGTATCGGCCATAATTACTTTCAGTTTCCTAGTATTTTCGACTAGCACAGACACACGCGTATATGAAGTGTCTCGTTCGTTTTCGGTTCCCCGACGAGACTCGGCTACGTGCGCCAGCTAAGCCAAAACCTGGACAGTAAAAAATAAAAAAAAAAAACAGAAAATATGTGTTGTTAATGTTGTCGAAGTGATTGTGTGAAAGTGCCTTTTAAATGTGTTCAGTAGAGTTATGGTAGAACTCGGATCTAGCAAGCAGAAAAAAACTGTTTCCGTTTTAGGACATTTCACCTTAATCGAGGGCAAGCTGCTTGTTTTACGACACCCTGTATAATCGCCTGTCGCCAGAAGCTGTGCGTTCGCTTCATGATTTCGTGTAGTTTTATTGGTTATTCAAGCACAACATGAATATTTGAAGTGTACGGCACCGTTTGCACCAGGCGCAGCCGCCCTGGACGACGAATCAATCTCTTCGAGCATTTCGGGCAATCAATTTCTGCGCATTTCAATGTTTAGCTGTGGCAGCGAACCACACCGACACGACGAAGTCATTCTGAACTAATCGTTGACTTCAGTTGCCGAACGAGCATAAGACCATCTCTGAGTGGCTGACAATAAATTCTGCCAATTGTCACAAATATCCTGTGGCTCCTCATGTGTTGCTCACTGACTCCTGCCAGTTACATTTACGTGATTCGCATGCTCCGAAAATATCTAGAAAATACCTAAAAAATGTCGGCTACTAAATGTGATTGCGTCTGAACGACGTCCGTGTGGAAGAACTGGCCGAAACGGCGCGAACGGTGTCCACGAACTATTGGTGGTAGCATTGTCACTGGAGCATGGACCCGAGGGCCTGCGTGGGCCTTGTATTAGCTGTGTCTGGATGTCGAGTTCCGCATCTTTACACCATCTGCCATAGTGAACATCGCTTTGTTGTTCTACGCCCGTTTGTCGACGAACGGCGTTCGCCGGGTTCGAGAGGCGTCATTAGAACTTCTCACACGGCAGCTACTCGCGAAGCTCGCGGAGTCAGTTGTTGTTGTTTCGCATCTTTTATAGAGGGCACTCTTTTCGACTGTGTGTTGCTTTGTTGGTAAAATCTGCCTAATCCGTGCGACACGGTAATGGGCTTATAATGGGCTTATAATGGGCCGATAGCTCTGTTTTCCGCCAACTCCGCACTTGCAGCCGGAGGGGGACGGCTGATGTTGTCGACATTCATCTCTATGACTCGGATTGTGGGTTGGCTTCACCAACTCAGCTTCTCCTCTGTTCCGACGGTTTGTGTCGAATCGCAACGCAACTGGAAAATTACACATCGCACTGACCTACGGGTTACGAAGAGGATGCGGCGGATCCCTCGTCGCAGGTTGCTGATGGTCTACGTTCGCGAACGAACAGAACTTCTACGCATGAGACGAATTCATGCCGTAGATTTGACGTTGCTCGCGGGGTAGAAATGCGCATTTTTTAAGCATCAAGAGACCGCCCACACTGGACGTAACGTCTGCTAAAGGCTACCCTCCTGCTGCTCGTTCCATTCGTCGAACGTTGCTTGGCATTGCGCCTTTGACAACAACCGACAAACACGTTGATACGCCCATTTTACGATACTCGATTCTGTTAACAAGCCATACATGAAATATAATTGACATGTAATTGACATTAGCCTATTTAACAAACATGTCAGTTAACGTCTGGCAGAATTCGCCGAGGAGAGCTACAAAACGTTTGATATTAGATTATTTCTCTATACGTTATGGTGTAGTAGTGTCCATACTAGCAACAAACCTTGATTGCTTTGTTGATGACGAACAAACACAGGCAAGTGCAAAGCTAAACGGAGATTTTCTGATTGTGACTGTTCAAAATGACTCGTTGATGTCAGCCTGCTCTGTCTAGACAGATATTTTCTCAGCCATTTCCTCAACTGACATCTCTTTGATACTCTCGTTCAGCTTCACCACCTGCACTCACCTCACTGCATTTTCACTCCGACTCCCGTCAATCCGGTGAGCAACGCCATCATCCCCTTCGATAGCGCTCCAGCCGCCCTCGCCACCGCCCCCGCCACCGCCGCCGCCGTCGTCGGTGGAGCCAGCTCGGTGCAGTTCCCTCCTCTAATGGAGATTGAAGCAAAAACCCGACAGCCTTCGAACAGTTCTCTCTTTCGCGCTCTCTCGTTTCCGATCTATGCTATTGCGTGGCTCAATTGAGCCTTCGCCGACGCCCAGGTTCGTTCGTTCCGCGACTCCTGCGCGACTCCCGCGCACGACTCCGAGCGCGTTAGTGTTGCTCCCCGAAATAGCCGCATGACGCCGGCTTTCGTGCCGAATTCTTCGAGTCCTCCGCCCCTAGCAAACCCCCGAGTGTCTAGTTCCAGTTGCAATGTATCATGGCCTGCCCTCCTTTCCGCCTCTCTTCTTTCTCTACTAATTCCCATCAGCCACTCAGGCCAGGACATTTATCGTCCTGTGGCTCTGTGCCCGGTCCTGTCAGGGGAAGGGAGTTGTGCTGTTTGTTTTCCAGACGGCCGCGTCGGCATTCAATTAAGCAGCGTCGACAACAGCGACACCAACAGCAGTAACCGAACGGTCCGGCTAGGACCGACGGTTAGAAGCGGCCGTTCAGCTGTCGCGGATGGTCCCGTCCTAAGCGATAGCCGCTCTCCTTTGTTTCTTCATTCGCGTCCGCGTTCATTATCTAAAGTTTGATTTGTTTTTGATCATCGCTCCTCGTCCTCCTCTTCTTCATGCCCTTCTTCTTTCTCCCTTTTTACTCCACTGGCGCCTCGCCATCATTATCCGTCGGATGGGGTACCAGATCAGTGGCAGACGATGACTATGGCGCTCTTCCGGCCCGATTGTGGCTCTGGGGTCCTTTTTGTCCTTCGGTTTGTTGCCTTCGAATGTCCCAACGGCGAAAGGTGGATCGGAGGCGGGCCAGTGGCTAGAGTTGATGCGCGAGCGACCGGGACCTTCGTACATTCGACGATGACGCACTGACGGCTACCTCCTAAAGAATGCCAACACACACACACACACAACAATCGCACGGTCGCGTTGGCGTTATCAACGGCGCTTGCAATCAATATCGCCGCGTCCGCTGCTGCCGAATTTTCGAACCAGCTCTTCTAGCAGCACCATAACGACGAGTGACCAATCGAGTACGTGTGTGCATCTATCTATTCCCACTTTCATCGAAAAACCGCACCCACACACGTCCAAGGTCGAAGTCGTTGTATTAGCTGACAACGCCATATACTCGACGTGCACACTCGAGCTAAACCATATGAAAATACCTACGATATTTACCCTCATTACTATGCTGAGCTCAACGGTGTATCGGGATCATTTTGTCGACATATTTTCCCCAAGAAGCCGACAGCATCCGACGTATCTGACCAGACACACACACACGCACACGCACACACACACGCAC
>MNPL01009820.1:1679-12953 GCA_002081605.1 Tropilaelaps mercedesae | reverse complement strand
CGTTCAAAATTCCCACGTGAGTCCCTTTGAAAAGTCACCGAGGACCGCCCAATCGACGTCGTTGTCCGGCAACCGCGTCGATTTCGATCCGCTGTAATTTTACCGCCCTTGAGTAGCTCGATCGTCGTTGCGGCACTCTATGGGGGACGTAAGCAGGCCGCAATGAACCGACCGAGGAAGAAAGGTCAGGGAGAATGGCCAAGTATAATAACTCTCTCGACGTTTTCTGGTTCTTCAGTGTGAAGATACGATCCTCCGCCACCCCAATGCCCCCTTCCCCCCGGCCTACCACCAAAGTGACATCTGTGTTTTGAGGCCTTTCGGCGGGGATCAACATCACTTGACGTCAGGAATTGGACTTGCTTGATTCAATTTTTGTCATCCTCCTTCTCCTCCTCTTTTTCCGCCTCCTCCTCCTCCTCCTCCTCCTCCTCCCCCTGGTTTCTTCATTCTCTTTGTAGCATCTGTGAGACGCAAGGAGCGGCCCCGCACTAAACAGACGCAGAAGAAGGCGTTAAGCCGCGGAAAACGACAGAAAGAGAGAGCGAGCGAGCGAGAAAGCGGTGGAGAGTGTTTGGGGGTGAAAGAGCGAGATGGACGAGAAAAGTGACGAAGGAAAAATGAAACGAAATACGAAGAAACGAGTCGAAAGGGACAGAAAGAGGAACATTGAGAGTCATTGCTCGCGCGAAGATCTTTGAGGTTAACCGCTCCGCCAATAGGATCCGCTAGGCGCTGGCTCGTCTGGTGTTTCTGCAGTCCAACGTTAGCGCAGGCGCCGGTTCAGAAGCGCAGAAGTTCAGGCGCGAGGTCTTGGCCGTCTAAAGAGTTTTTCTTTTTTTTTCCGAACGATGTCGAGACAGAGACATGTAAGGTTTCGAAGCAGGACACGATAGCGATGACGACAGCGACGCTGAATATGTAGCGGGGGGTCGGGCCAACAGGGTAGCGCAAATAGATGCTAACGCGGACGCGCTACGATAGAGAGCCGTGTGATGCTGTATCAAGTGAGTTGTTCGACAGCTAACAGGATCTCTCTCTCTCTTTCTCTCGCTCTCTCGCTCGTTTCACACTCCTCTATTTTGCGCATCCTCGCTACTGAGCTGAAAACCGCTCCGGAGTTCGTGACCTGAGGGCTGGCCCCGGGGTCCGTGAGGGACGTGTCCCTCCCCAGCAGCCAATAACGGAGCTACCGCATGAAGACGAAAGAAAAACATACAATTTCCTCATCATAACGCATACATCTTTGCCTGCTATAGATATACAGGTCGCGTACGGCGTCGCGTCAGAAACGGTAGCGTTTTGTCAACGAACCATGCCCGCCGTCGGACAGCCGACGGCAAACATGAAAAGAAGACGCACAAAGATGGTGGTAGATCACTGAATCGTACCTAAATTTAGCAATCTGAAAGATTTCAGATTGCGGCTCGCTCAAGGCACAGAGGTTCTGGGCGTTTCCAAACATAACTCGTGCTAAGAAACATCAAATAGACAGTCACTAGTCCTACTCGTCGGAGTGAAGCTCATCCGACCATGCTCGTTATCGATAGTCGAACATCCACTACTAAATATCATCGCTATGACAATGACTACGATCGTTCGGTTGGACCATTGCCAGCTCGATACCTCCATAGCAAAGCTGTGCGATCCCGTAGACACGTAACGTTCATGGCAGACTGGTACCTGAAAAGCTGATAATGATTACGTCTCCTCGGTTTTAGCGTTGGCTCCTCCGTTTTGGCTGCGGCTCCTCTGTTTTAGCGGTGGCTTAGTACCAGGATTAGGACGTTGACTGCATAGGAAGCTGACTCGAATGAAGGGTGCCGTGAGGTACTGTGAACGCCAAATCTGGCCAGGATTATGGCAGGTTCAGGTACGCGGAAGTTGTCCCTTTTGCTGTACCGAGAGCGTATTCAGATTCTGAACAGACTATTCGTTTATAGGAACAATATAGACAATTTTGTCACTCTTCATGAAAAACGGCTTACGCGTACGTCTACGTTTCATGTAGTCAACGTTGCGGACATACGAGATGCACCCGAGTACGAAGAAAAACGCATTCAAGCGCCTCTCGTTGCTCGTTCTGTCGATGTTAGCCCCTGTCAAGATTGGCCATCGATGCAGGTGCAGGTTCGTTATGTGATTTTTTTCTATCTTTCTGGCTAAATCTGTACCCCCGGGAAAACGCGAGGAGGCCATCTAGTCGATGTGACGCAAACCGACGGAATAATTATTCGAGTACTGGATTCGGCCATATTTCACGAGAACGCGTCGAGTACGAGCTTTGCGAGCGTCCACTGATGACGACGACGACTCGATTTACATCTACCGGTTCTAAAGATGGCTTCATGAGTACGTGCATGCAGTTTTGCACGTGCTCCACGGACAACCTAATCTATGCACTAAAGTCGGCCTGCCAGATCATGTTTATTGGTGTCAAACTTTTCAGCCGCCAATCGGTTTTGACATGTCCAGCCGTTTTCGTTACGAGTCGCTTCTCTAGGCCTCTACGAGTGTACCACGAGCTCGAACAGGGCCTGCCTGGCCTTGTGTGGCACCCAGGTCAAGCTAAGTTGTGCCCGATCACTTGGCCAGATCCTTCATCAGCAACACCAAAGCGATGCGCTAAAAAAACAAAACGCAAACATTTGAACATCTTCATCGGCTTCATCAAGGCAGAGGATTACATAACGGTAACTACATTTGGCCTATCGGCCCATAAAATGGGAACATCTGGGTTGGCGCTTTATTTCACGGGGACGAACTGTTGCCATATCTCGCAGTAGCTAAATAGAGTTTCGTAGCCAGAAACAAAGATTACTCTCTACTCGACCGGTAGTGTTATTAAGGCCTAACTTACAAGCGAGTAACTTCTCGGCTATTTTGTCGCTTGTGGCGATTTATTAGCTTCACGCCTGGCGCTCCGTTGTTGAGCCGTCCGCGTTTGATTTTATTACTCTTTAGCGAATAGGGAGTCTTTGACGATGTTCGCGTCCGTAATGACCGGTGAGCATCACCTTTAATGTGGCTCTGCCCTGGGGCGGCAACAACCTCCCGCTCATCGCTGAGTGATTGAGATCTTCACGGGTTCTACAGAGGTTTGCAAGCCAGTCAACAGCCCTTGTCGAATCGCCTTGAAAGGCGGTCAGACGTTTTTGTCAGCGTCGACGCTTCCCGTTCGCGCGTGAGTGATCTGCACTCAGTCACTCCCCGAGAAATACGCGCCTGTACACTTGAAATCGATGAACAAGAAATGTCCATGTTTGAAAAACACTGCTGATTCGCGACGCGTTTGGTCATTGTTCGACCGAGAACATTTCTCTAATCGAAACGCTACATCGTACGCTGACGCCGAAATCCGAGCACCAATAAAAACAGTTCTTTTTTTAAGTAAGTTAAACTACACATGATCTGCGCAAGGATAAAAAAACAATCCAAAAAGCGAAATACTACTCAGGCTATTTGTTTTTTTATCAATGTCCTAAGCCGCTCGACTTTCCGCTTAACTGCCCCATATTTAGGGAATTACAGGCTACGATTATTAGGCCAACCTAGCCTAGTTAAGCTGTAACCTATGACAGGTTAGCAGCCCATGACATGAGACGAAACGGCACACCTCGAAACCGACCTACAATAGCCTTCAAAATGGAGCTTCTGTATGACTTCATCACATGATTTCACTAATATATGTCACTGCAGTCGGGTTCATCGCAGACAAGAACACAACACAAATATTTGTTGTTGCATCAGAGCCTCGTACCGTTCTGCAGTTGCTTCCGAACGACGTTAGTGGGCGACTCCGCTGCGAATATTCACACCGGCGCCTCGTACTCGAGGGCAATCGTCACCTTTGCGTGACATGGCTACAGATGACGACAACGTTCGACAATGTTGGATGAGGCTCGTCCAATGGTCGCGCATTGTTGGTGTGGTGCATTTGATTCGGCCGATTCGGTCGAATCTAGTCATGTTCATGCGGTCGAGATAGATCTTCTGTGTGATCCGATGAGGGACACGGGTCGAATGCACGAAATCCGATATCTAGAAAGGAGTCGCCCTTCGATTATCGTTCACTCAATCACTGAAGTAGACATCGGAGATTTGTTGAGCCTTCAGACAACCGCGTGAGTATAATCGATGGGGTCCGCCTTGGCGCGGTGACATCGCGTACGTGGTGGCTTCTTCTCAGAGCCAAGCAAATGTTAAACATTCACTGGTAAAGCAGATTTACCAAGGTGTTCTTTTCTCATTTATAAACAAATACCCACGACGAAACATATCATCTTCTATTTAGGTTTATTGACTCACACACCCACACACACACACACGAACACACACCATCGGTATATTGCCGGCGAGATATTGGGATTCGCCTTTGCTCTTTTGTAGTGTGAATACCAGAGAATTAGTTTAACTGGCAACCGCCATTTTTCGATGTGTCTGCGTGTCTGCGTGTGTGTGTGTGTGTGTGTGTGTGTGTCTCGGTGTATGATGGATCAATCACCTTGAACCTCTCTTGCGCTCGGTCAATTCGAATCTCTGGGCTGATCAGAACTCGGTACGTTGCCCCGCTTGCCACCCGGCCAGTTGGCAGTCAGTAAGGACAGACACACACACACACACACAGAAAGAGAGGGAAAGGTGCGAAAAAAGAGAGATAAACTGATAGAGACATGTAACCGCCGGCACGTCTTTCTAATATGGAGTATCTACGTGAAGCGTCTACGTTCGCGTCGGCTCCCGTGGCTGATGATGCGGGCGCAGAGACGAAGGGCGACGACATGGCGTCTTCATCCCGTTCGGTAGAATCTACACACGCACGTACATCCACATCTGACACGCCGCATTACCACCATGAACATCGAAATATGATTGAAGCTTACTCGAGGTGTGACACGATAGAAGCAACGACGAGCGCTTTTCGCATGTCGAATGTCGTCGAGCTTTCGGCACCAGGGTGACGTCTAGTCGAAGACCGATTGTAGTCAAAATTACTGCATGGATATGTTTAACAGCTGATAAATTCAATAGGCTATTAAAAATTAAAAAGAAGAATAAACTTGAGATGAATTGGCTAAATGCTAAATCAGTTTTTATAAGGCGACGCTATGAGTAGCGTCATCGTTCTGTCGTGGCTACACAATTAGGCCAACGAAGGAAGTCCGGTTAGGTTACCTAAATTGGCCTGATTCCGTTGTTCGTCACGAGTTGGCTGTAACGTTTTTCTTGTTCATCTTTCGCGTCAGTCACCTGTAAGTGAAGAAGGCGTAATTCGCGTCCAATTTCGAATAAAACGGTGCCGCCGTTTTAAGCGACGCCCAAGAGCGGCTCGTAGAATTCGTAGACTGACGTTTATCGTGGCGAATATTGGCTCGAATAGAAACCGATGCTACATCGGCGTCGAGGAAAGCTCTGCACCTCATCGAAGTACGACCTAGAATGCTGTGAGAATCCAGGCCTAAAACGAACTTCGCCGGTACCTACAAAACGAACGTCGACATTCAGGCTCATCGCGAACTTCTGGAGAAGTTTACGGCTACACTCGTTTCGGCGTCACTGCATTGCGACACTGCTCTGAATTTCCCTTCGTATTTTTTCGTTCGAAGGCCAATTTGGAGTGACAACCACATCGGTGGTCCTTTCCGAAGCTATGAAGCAAAGCTCAGCCTTAAACGGACTTGCTGAAGAATGTTTGTGCAGTACCACCACCACCACCACCACCTCTTCCACGTTTCCACCTTTTCCACGTCTTCGTCTCTCGTTTCCTGCGCGGTTAGTAAAAGCAGTGTCATAATGCAGCTCGCGCTGTGCTTTATTTCTAACTTACATCTAACTAGAACTTGCTCTCTCATGCAATCGCCTCACAGCTTCTTCACACTTCACCCTTGTTTGGTAGCTATTCGGCCATCGAATACTACGACAACGTCGATGGTTACCATTTCTCGGTGACCGAATCGACTAGTCCAGTAACGACGTCGTTCTAGTAGTCATCACAAACTAGAACAGCAGCAGCCTCATTATGAGCCATATTTCGTCCAACTTAAACCCAGCTTACGCGTCGAATATTTTCGATTGCTGACAAACTGTCGCCATGTACGAACCCAGTTGAACGGGCGAACGGTCAATGCCATAGCCATAGTTCGTCGGCATTTGCTTTTTCATCCGATTTGCCATTCGGTCGCAGAGCTCTGCGCCGTTATTTCGGTGTTGCCCGCGTCGTCGACCACCGCCGCCTTCGGTGAGGCCAATTAGCCGAAAAGATAGTCGCCCAAGCAGAAGGACGACACAACCGCAATAGCAACGGGTAAAGGCGAAGAGATGCCCGCAGACGAACGAAACTCGGCCTGCTTGCCGAAAACCCATTTCCTGATAGTGCTTTGCTGGTTCCTCTGTGTTGGTGTCAGTCGCCGTTGACGCGGCGGTCCCTCCGGCGTTGGCATCGCATCTGATCGGCTGATCTATGCGTCTCATCTGTGCGCATCATCTACCGTCGTTGCGGCTGCTCTGAACGGGTCCTTCACCCACTCTTCACTCTACTACTAATGAAGTCATCAAACTACGCCTGCCCTGAACCTGCGTGTGCCTTGGGCCCAAACGCGGACGCGTTAGTGCGGGGCGTTAATGCCGAACCACGTTCTGGGCGCCGCTTGAAGTTCCCCCTCGTCCACTCTCTTTCCCTTGAAGTCAGCTATCAACCGTCGACGAAGAGTATTTCTACCGTTGATTTTTTTTTTGTGCTCTTCGAGTGGCCACTGGCAGCGGCGTCTCACTTCGTTGTCGTCGTCGCGTTCTGTTTCACGCGTCCGTTTTCAAAGGGACGGCGCTCCGTTTTCGAGCGCCTCGTAGCGCCCTTCCGCCGACCGCGGGATACGCTGACAATCCGAGCGCTAAATTTGGCGAACACTTTTTTCTGTTTTAATAACAGCAGCAGCAGCAGCAGCCAGCAACAAGAAAATAAAGCTAGAAAAAGTCGCTGAATTGAACAAAATTAACTGGCCGAACGACGACGACGACGACGTCCGCCGCGACGAAGAGCTGCTCACCAATTGGCCGGCAACGGCGCTAAACGCCGACGGCAGGAATGGTTAATAAATGTCGACCGTATCTGGCAACAACAATGTACCGCCGCCGCCGCCGCCGCCGCCGCTGCTGTTGTTGTTGCCGCCGCCGTTGTTGTTGTTATTGTTGTTGTCGTCGCCGATATATGTCGGTAATTACCGGCCAATTCATCGTGCAATGTCGAGCGGCCAATGGACGCTTTCTCCTCGTCTGTGTCTTCTTCTTCTTCTGGACAGGTCTCCAGAACTCCCTGATGAAGCAGTCAAAATGCCGCCAGATGATGACCAATCACAACAACTTCGTACGCCCGCTTTCCCGCCCCCCTTTCGACCCGGTAGCCGTCGAAACTTGCATGAATCAGCGAAGTAGCGCCCGACGAAACGATGAGACAGAAGACAGAATAAACACTTCGCCTATCGCGATACGCAGCCGCTGTCGGCAGCGACCGCATTGGCCGCCGGCGCTATCCCAGAAAGGCTAGACCGTCGCTAGTTGTCGACGCTGCTGTCGCAAAAATGCCCGACACTGCTGCTAGCAACTGTCTGAACTGTTGGCGAAGATCATCGTGCTCGTTGTCGTTGCTGTTGGTTGATTGTTGTCGTCGAGATGGATGACGCTGTCGTTCCCTTGAGTGGCTAAATGCATGCTCCATATGAGCGGGAATACGCGGCGATGACGTTCAATCATGTCGTCCTTAAGTGTTACGTTCGTCCTGAATCTGACGGAAGACGACACCGAAAGGCGCTTCTGCAAAGGAACACGCACGCACGCACACACACACGACGAATGGGGCGGAGGTGGTGGGCGTGAGGTGGGCAATTAGAGGGTGATGGGCAAAACTTGAATCGTGTATGGATCCATCATCACTGTGGCGTGACACGATTTTGGGGAGATGGCGTCCGTTTGGGTGGGGTCAAACGAAAGATCTTCAGCGACGCTTCTGAAAGTTGCGTGAAAACGTCTTCGCTGCCTGCGTCGCTCAGCTTGAGAACGGAGTTGTGAACGGAGTGCTTCGTGCGATCCAGCCGAATCGCTTCGAAAGGGAGACGCTCCTTCGTCATCTGTCGTCGTCAACGCTTGACATATGCCATGACGTTCGCGGGCCGCGTGACCTTAGCCTAGTTTCACCTAACCTAAACATTGCCACCTAGGTGACGCGACTCCTGCTAGATCGAACGAAGGCAGACGCATAATGTGGCCGCCGAAGTGCTAAATCAACTTGGCTCAGGCACTTTTGTCGAAGTGATTTCCTTGCCCCGCCCGCCATCTTGGCTCTATCCGTCGCGAGGTGCACCCGACCTCCAGGCTGCGAGGCGATGAACTTCAGTGGATCGACATGACGAGTCAGCCACCATCATGGCGCTGTCACCATGAACGTCGTCAAGGTTCGCGCTTTCTACTCGTTGGTCGCTCTATTAATCGACTCGGATCACATCGGACGCGCGACATAATGTGAGCAACGACGTGTCGGCAGCGTTTTTAAAAGTCAAGACGTCTATTCAGCATCGGCGGACCGCCGCTGCGTCTTCTGTCGGCCCTCGTCCTCTGGTCTGCGGGGGCTTTGATTTGTCTTGAATTGGAATTCTCCTCAAGCTTGTTCCTCTCCGCCGTCATTGGCGATCCCCGAATCGTCAAATGAGTATCGCGCACGAGTTGTTCGCTGTGCCAGAGAGTGGCCGACGTCAATTTCTACAGCAGTGCCGAAACGCGAGCCGCTGAAGTGCTCTTGTGTCCATCGATGAAGTTGGACTGTAAACCAACATGATTTGTCGGAATTGACGCCGCACGGATTGCGTAGCGAGCGAAGATCGTGGCTCGTCAAATCGACGCGCTCTGTACTCGAGTCCCCCTTCGTGTCGAGGGTCCGGACGATCCTCAGCATCGAATATCTCGAGGAGTTCACAAAGAAGAACCAAACCCCCCCTCGAAACGGTGTGCGGACGCCTTCTCAATGGATGACGGCCATTGGCGTTGTTGGCAGCGATGACGGTCCGAGCAATAAAGCACTGATGATGAGTCGTCTTCATTGAATGCGCTGCTGAAGATCGATGCAAACCGTCGCGTCTTTTTCCGTCCATTAGCTATCATCGAAATCGCCGACCAGTTTTGACGATCTTCGTCTTGTTTCTGTCCTCCTCACACAGACTCATTCGCACACTGAAGACAAATGGCAATTCTTCGATGGCTTCGGTGGTTAGTATGCAGATCGTTTCGAAGACGCTTCCACTCATCATGGCGAGTTGCTGGCCATGACAACACAGTTCCTGGTTCGTTGTGTCCTACAAAAAACACAACGAACGTTGTAAATCTGCCTGACGGAATACCGTGAAGCTCTGAAGCCGGATATGGGGTATGCAAAATATCAGTATACTACTACTGACAGTAAATTGTGAACTTAGACCACACTCTCCAGTAGCCATTCGACGACAATGGCCAGGTAAGCAGAAAATTCGTCGTAGGGAGGCAGCAGCAGCAGCAGCAGCAGCAGCAGCAGCTTTGTATTCGTGACATCGTCGTCGTGTGCGTTCCATGACGGACAATCGCCCTAGGGATAGATCCCTCTCGGCCAATCACAAAACCGATGAGGGACCAGAGAGGCGGGAGCAAACCATTTGCGAATTATCAACATCGCCACTACAATAGCAATAATAACAACAACACTGAGGGCGACTACTGGGCACAGCCAACAGAAGCATCGACCCAGCGCACTCAGAGGCAAACGCACGAGTTGCTCATTTTGTATATGCATATATATATATATATATATATACACACACATTCATATTCAGAGAATCACTCAACGGTACCACGATCAAAAACCACCACAGCGACGTCAAGTCAAAAAACAATGCGCTAGATAATCTTCCGAAGACGCGTGCACAGGCCGTGATGGACACAGCTTGTTAAGCGCATTTAAGCTTCACTTAACTATCGTTGCTCGAAGCAATGCAGTTCGATACGCGTAGGCTATCGTCGTCATTTGGAGTTGTGTTTTTTTTTGGCCAGTTTTTCCCGCCATGTTGAAACGATGCGATCGCACGAGGAATCAGCTGAACTGACGCGTACCGAGCGCTGAACAAATAACGCGCGTGAATGCCATAACGCTCAGTGTAGCTGCCGAAACGTGCATTTGACGGATAGCGTCGCGTCTGCTTTTTGGCATCCTGTAACATAGATACTCTCAGCAAGTTTTAATCCCAACATTTGGCATAGACGGGGCCGCTGTATTGTATTTCATGGATTTTTATTATTATTGTTGTTGTTATTATTATTATTATTATTATTATGCACCGAATCAGAGCGGTCTGCAAAGCGAGTCAGTCCCTAGAAAGAGTAGCCGGCCTACGACAGCCGCGAACATCGTCCGCTATTCGTGTCGAACATTGCCATGAAAACACGAGTTTGTTTTAGTCGTTTTGCATTCAGCTGATGGCCGAGGTGTATAACGTGACACTCGGAGATGTCGTACGAAAACGCTGCTTTCACGGCGACGCTCCCGACAATAAAACAACACATCAAGATGACACCACGTTCGCGGCTAAATCGGACTGTGCGTTTGTTGCTCGATGTGAAGTGGTTCACGTTTCGTGTTAGGTTTGTCGCAATGTGCCGCTTTGTGTTGCTCTACTGTTGTTGTGATCCGGCGCGTCTGCCGTTGCGACAAAACATGGCGACAAAATGGGCGCACACACATGTCCGTCTGCTCACTCGTTGATAGTCCCGACAACGACGCGGCTGAAAATGCGGCAGCCGCCGCCGCCGCTCACGACTCACGGCCTAGTACGAACACGAAAAGATGAGTCCCCGCCGTACGAGGCGATTTCGCGAATCGGATATATTCACCCATTGGTTTCGACCGGCGACACACTTTGTCAACTCGTGTCTTCAGATGTCAACTAATTGGCCCTGACGCAATCGAACTGTCCGTGCATCGGCACCTCTCTCCGCGTCGGACGTCCCGTCTGTCAGCTATGGCATGTTGTTCACTAAATGCCCACCCAAATCAATCGCAAAAGTAGCTCAAATAAAGAGCGCGTCGTCAGCAGGCCTCCATGGCAACGGTTGCGTGAAGCTGCCAGGCTAACACCCGAGCTTTACGATACGTCCCCTGGAAGTGGCCACGAATTTTTTATTGGCGTCCGCGTGAACGGATCTTTTCGTCGAGTTACGCCTACCTAATAGAAGAATTCCCTTCGGACGTGGACATTTATTCGT
>MNPL01009819.1:8454-21564 GCA_002081605.1 Tropilaelaps mercedesae | reverse complement strand
ATATATATATATATATATATATATATATATATACATGGACCAAGAACGTGGCCAACGATCACAATTCACGCTCAATGTGGCATCCGAAGTGAAATAATAATAATAATAATGATTTTGACTGTATCATCGCTGTCAACATTAAGGCGGCGCGTCTCTCAATGGCTGTAAACAATCCAGAGTGTAGACAAAGCAACTTCATACTTCGATAATGAAGTTGTAGCGCGCAAATTGAAAATCTTCTTCATTTGTGAGGTACACTCAGAAGGCACACAAACACGAGTCGTTATATCCCGGGCGACGACTGCAGTCTCAACTGACAAAACTGCCTTCTCAATAAATTACAGCGGACGGCTCGAATGTCGGGGGCGACCGTTGTTTTTTTGCGCCTGTACACACGTGGCATTGCGCCTCTGGCAACTGCGTTGTCATTGATTGAAGCACTGGATTATACGCGTCGCGTACGTCAATCGATGCCTTTGACGTAAAAACGTCGCACAGACACTGGTGGTGCGCGTTCGATGAAGTAGGTTTCGTTGCTCTCGTGCGTGAAACCGTTACCGACGGTGACGTCCGCCACGTTTGACCGCATCGTGACAGTCCGTCAAATGCAATCCCGGGGTGACGGTGCCGTTCGGCTCCGGCCGGGGCACGTGGTTGGCCACAGCAGCTGAATCGAACAGAGATGAGACTCGACTATTCTTCACTTCTGCTCAAAATGGCGAACCGCTGCAATCAGCTGATCACCTGTAACGGAGTGAAATAGCAAACAGAATGAAAAAATGACCGAGGGTCTTTCTGACAGCGATTCTGCTCTCGTCGGCCTGACGGTACAAAGTCGGGTGGCGGAATTTTCAAAACAGAATTTTCTTGCCAACTTGTATCGTTCGTATCGTGTAGTGTACATGGCCCATTTGAACTCCTTCCTATCCATTTTCCGCATCCTTCGTTCCTCCCCGAATGGTCTCCTCAAAATCGTCCTCGATGGCGAAGAAGAAAAACAGATGAAATGCGTCTAAATTGCTGCTCAGGTGGGCAAAGTTACTCAACAAAGCTTTTCCAGGTTTGGTTGTTCCTTTACCGGAGTAGAGAATTCGGTTTTTGGAAGCTGGATAAAATTAACTTACCAGTTTCAGCTGTCTGAACGGAAGTTGTATGAATAGAGGTTTACGTATCGTAGATGAGATCGTAGTCGAACGATTTACGATTACAGCCTAATCGTCTCACGTCTGGTGGTTTTTTCGCAACTAAACGGCACCTCATCAGAAATATCCGAGAGTCCGGCGAATTTCGATATCTGCTGTGAGAACGATTTGACAGACGCTGCTGTCCGAACTGGTAGGACAAAATCTCATTTCTGGTATCGCCGCCGGCACCACCGCATCGATAGACGTCGCAAGCGCGATAAAATCAGTAGACCAGGCGTAAGTTGAGATGTTTGTGGCAGGCTAAGCCACTCAAGAATAAAAATGAACATTTTGTCGTGACAATGGCTCTGTGCTGACTGTCATGAGACCTGCATGTGTGAACTTGACTAAGTGGAAGTAGCGTAGCGGGGAGAATCTGCCTAGGTTAATCTGCTATGCAGGTCGTGAAGACTAGGCACCAGGCATCGGTCACCGACTTCGTGGAGGTTTCGCGATGCATTGAAATACAAACATAGAACGGTGGTGAACGTTCAGTGGATACAGCCTCTAGTTAACCTAAAAAAAGGTTTGTAAAGTTCGTTTCTGTTTGAAAACTTACGTATTTCGGTTTTATTTGCCATGTAACTGGCGTTGGTTACAGTCATTGGCAACATTTATATTTTTACGGGATTGTTTATAATAGCATACAAACGAAGAGTTCTGAAATATTTCACGCGGGTTTCGTTCTAAATAGTTTTCTCAAGTCGTAATATGTGCTTCAAGAAGTTTCATTGAAAACGATGAATTTCTTGAATGTTTACAATTTTGGAAGGTACTCAGTTCCCTTTGCCGCGTGTTAAAAGCTGTTTTTTTTTTTGGAAAATATTGTTCTTCTGAGGCCCATCTTTAATACAAGGAAACAAAATTGCAACAAAAATTGCAACAAAAATTCTGACATAAAAATGTAAAAACCGAAAAAGTGATTACGAACACCGCTAGTCTTCAACACAATTGGGTTGTCATTAGTCCAAAGATTAGAGCGGACGATATGTTTCGTGTAGGTAAACTCTATCTAGTCCTTGGGCAAGGATAATATAAATAAACATCCGTAGATAAACACGGATGGATTTCCTAATCCATCCTAAAGACGATAGGGAGCTAGTTAATCTTTACTTAACATTAAACATAAAAAATTTAACAGGAAAACTTCGCTCGAAGTAGAAACCTCGTGAAAAAATCCGCCAAAAGCCTGGACTACGATTCCCCCTCATCGGAAAGCTCCCCTATTTGATTCACTTACGATATTCTTGCGCCTGTTCCTAAGCCGAACTTCATAATGACGGGACACCAGCGGCCGGCTTCCAGAGCAGCCTTCGGAACAGAACTTCGGGGTGCTAAACGCGGGTGCTCTTCCAGCCGAGGGGAATTCAACTGATAGTCAACTGCTGACATCAGCTGTGCGTTGTCACCGAGTCATCAACAAACACGGACAACGGTTCTTCTCTACTGACCTGATCGCCTAATTGACTGCAGGTCTATTCGTGGCAGCTGGCATCGGAGCTACCGTTGAAATGCCACCCTTGATGGCGTGGCGGTCAAGTGGAAACGTGTTCACGTTGACGCCAATCCGTCGTTTTAATTGTTGATTTTCTCTTGGACTCGGCCAGGGATGGTGGTAGTGGGAGGTGGGGGAGTGCCGACAAGATTTTCGTCTCCAGATAGACGCGCAGATGCTCCCCTCGAAAACAACTCAGACTGGCCGTCTTTACTGAGGAACTATTGAGTGGTGCCTCCTGGCCGACGTTGTATTTGCCTTCGTTATACTCGTTGACGATTTTATTCGTGATATCAGCGTCCAAGTTCATAAATACCGGTAGCTAACAAGTCGATGCTTCACTGTCGTACGAGATGGGCCCGTATCCGCGTAGTAATCGACTACTTGTCGATGACATCCGCCGGACAAACGGACAAAGACACTCCGGACTCCCGCTTAGGAAGTAGGACAGCTTTATTAGGCCCGTCACGATCGAAGCTTCGCTTTTTTGGCGCCTTTCTGCGAACTGTCCACGAGAAAAAATACGAATAAAGCGACGAATAAAACGAGCTTATGATAGGCCCAACGAGCGGAGCTTGTATGGAAATCTGTACCCAGTGTTTGTTGTCGCTTCGCAGGTCGAACCGATCGACATATATATATATATATATATATATATATATATGTATGTATGTATTGCTGACCAAAGTTATCAACAGTTGATGCAAAATTACGTATCGGTTTTATTGCGTCTACGACGACGAGTCATCTTCGGGATGATTGCAGCGACGCTGTCGTTTTCAAGCAATGGCGTTTTAGTGCTAGATCTATCGACCGACTGTCCTCACAGGAAGCAACGTCGGTATACGTACGCTGCTAGTCACAAAATCTTCCCACCAGCAACTGCCGAAGACGAAGAAGTGTCAAGGTAACAACGCGCAATAGTACGGCTTTCTCCACGAGAGATGGCACTATCCTTGTCGACGACCGCCAGGTACAACATTCTTCACTGGACTAAATGGAGCCTAGACGGGTCGAGACCGTAAATCGTGTTTGGGCACACGGAAAAACGCGCGGATATACGCGCATATACACGGCAGTGGCGCAATACCGGCACTCAGTCCCTGAAATTGGCGCGTACGACTGGTAAATTGTCGAGCAGAAGGTGAATAAGTGTCAGCTGGGGTGTGAGTTTCATCGTGGCGTAGAAGGTGAGTTGGTTCTACCGTTTAGTGACGAAAAAATGTCCTGAGAAAATACGACATGTCATATTCAGACAAGCCTACGCCGCAGTTACAGACAATGACAGAATTGATGGACTTCGGGTGGTTCCGAATCTCGGAACTTCGCGCGCTCGACGCGCTCGGGAAGAATGTCGCCGACAGCAATATTCCAATGGAGATGTCAGCTTTTGCAGTTTTGTAGGTTTAGAAATAAACTGTCGGTGCAGTGTGAAGAACATAACCACGTTTATGACGCGTTGAGTGCAACCTCAGCGGCAAAAAAAAGGTCAGCTTCAGTATTTGTTTGTGGCGCTTTTCCCCTCGTAATTTCACTAAAAATCGTCGCGTCTGGCCAGAAAACTGCACCTCTCAAAAACACATTAAGCATTTTGTTTGCCTAGGATAATGCAGGATTTCTTAGGGAATCGACCTAAGTGACCAACCAGATAGGCCAGATAAATCCTGTAGATGAGCTCAATAGAATCGCAGATGTTTCTACACAGCTACACAAACGACACTCGATTGAGTCTCTGTTCAACGTTCGAAAAACAGTTTTTAACTATCAGCTAAGCCATAAAACACATACAATGCAGCGTCCCGTGCGGAATTAACGCAATGCGAATCACCAGCAACGTTGTAACATACACTCCATCTGACGCCTTCGGACGGATAGTGATCGCCTACCTCCTCCTCCTATCGTCGTATATGTCTAGTGCGTTCGAAAGTGATGAAAAACACAGCCGAAAAACTCGCAAATTTTCGAATGTGTTCGTCGCGGAGGTGCCCACCGGCTCGGCAGGCAGGACCATGCGCACCCTCGGTCGCCGAGTCCTGTTATCAGGCCGGCTTTTATCACCAACAGGAAATCACCACAGGACTGATCACATCGCCTCGGGCAGGCGGAGTCAGCCGATACTCGGTCACTTCGTCCCTCTACCGCTTTCGATTTT
Source organism: Tropilaelaps mercedesae (assembly GCA_002081605.1). Classification (NCBI taxonomy): domain Eukaryota; kingdom Metazoa; phylum Arthropoda; class Arachnida; order Mesostigmata; family Laelapidae; genus Tropilaelaps; species Tropilaelaps mercedesae. The sequence continues at coordinate 16,733 of MNPL01009819.1, read as the reverse complement.
TGCCCAACCGATAGAAAATTTACGAGACCTTTTCCGCGTTCGCATTCTCACCAGGAAAAGCAACGGCGAACGACGTTGGACGGGTGACGACGGCGCTACACCAGTTCGAGCGAATGCCCAACTGGCGAGGAGGGCCTTCAAGAGGGAACGGTCGTCGGTCTCAGTTGTTTTCCTTTGGTTCGTTCGATGGACGAACGTCGTCAACGAATCTTTGCCGACGCTCAGTCGACACACAGCTCGCGTTAGACGATCTCTTCTCTAATAATAACAATAATACCCCTCCACAATTGGTGAAAGTAAAACAGGCGAACAATGTTACTAAGAAACAATTTTTAAGAGCAGCCGATCTGTTTATTTCCCGAACCGCGCCAATCTCCAATAGAAGTGACGCTGTTCGCGTGGGCGAGCTACAAACATGTAAATTCACTCAATGACGTGTAAATAACAGTACAGGTCCATTCTTTTCTAGATTCTGAGATCATCATGAGTACTTTCTGATATGCGGCGTCTATTGAGCTGGGAAGTTGGCTCGGATTTTACAGTGCATTTAAGAACACCCCCATTCCCTTCTCCCCCGAAGTCATCGGCATAGCCGAGTCCCCAATCTCACGAACGCCATCAAGTTCTTCACTTCCGAGGAACAATCGCTAACTAGTACGTCCCTTCCGATGACAATTCCACTCTTGACTAAGAAGGTAACCATGCATTTCGCAAATCTACCCCCAGCTCACTTACGAGAGAGGCACTGTCGTTGTACACCACCCCCCGCCCCCCCTCAAGCACAAGTCTGCCCCATTTCTCCTCCGCCGACGAGTTACGCGTCCAACAAATGTCACAGCAACACTTAAGTCCGCATTGGACCCGGCCGTCCAAAAAGTCGACTGGACTCCGTTGTGGCGTGTGAGTTATGCCAAATCTTCAGATCGCCCCTCCTCTCGGCGGCCTGTCCGACTCGTTACGCTACGGCCATGTTGCACGGGTCGAGGCCTAGATGCTGTAAAACTATAAAAAAAAAATACACGCTAACACCGCCTCGCATTTTCTAGCCAGGGCGGAACCTATTAAGCGTTAAGTAGCGTCACATCAGGCCAGTATTTAGGTGCGGTACACATCTGTTATAGTGTGTGAACGACGACGACGACGAACAGGGTCTTGAGCGTCAAACGGGCGGTCGGAGGGGAGTCCGCCGAGGCCCAACAAAAAACAACCGACAACGAAGTCCTGTGCGCCTTGAAACTTTCATGAGGAGAAGAGCCAATGTGCTGAAGAAGAGGATTACCACCACCGCCACACATTCATCGAGAGGCTGAGCCTCAGAGTCTGAGTTAGGTTCCGAGGAAGGTTTATGGACTCAACCAGTCTCGAGTGGTCGTCCGGGTTGAGCGGGCACAAACGCCACTTTCGCAGTGCGAGAAAATTGTTACTTTGTTTGATTAGGCCATTCGAGTAGTAGTAGTAGTAGTAGTAGTAGTAGTAGTAGTGGTAGTAGTGGATGGTGACAAGCGCGGGCACTGCGATTGACTCCGCTTTGGACGGGCGTCCAAACGCCCGACAGAGCGCAACGATGGGTGGTAGACGAAATTCGGAGCAGATCTGGCAAAACGATTACAATTCTCCGACCTGGCGCGACTTTATTGGCGAGACCTGCCGGCCGAAGCGTCTCGTTTGCAAATATCGATACTCTATAACTCTAATTGGATTGACTGGAAGTAACTGGATTTACTAAGTACAATGTAACTACAGACGTCGCTGGTCTGGAGGGAACTTTCGGTGTTTGCCGGTGTCGCCTTAACGAGGCAATGAGAGGGGCAATAACATCAAACTCATGAAACGGTCGTTTCCTGACAGAATTCAGACGGGACTCGAGAGGGCGGACAATTGTCCTGTCGTGTTGCGCAGGCGCTAAAAACGGATCCATTTCGTTTGATCATCACGTTTGGCCTACACGTTCACTTTGGAGTGAGTGCGTGGCGTCAACACAGCTTTCCAATCTACGGCTTACATTGGCCCTCCCTTGCAGAAACAGGCAGGTGACTGGACGCTCAGACGAAAATTCTGACGATATCTCTGACGATCTGTTAAGATCTGAAGAGATAGAAATCTGTCAGAGATATGCCAGATAGAAAACAAGCGGGTTCCAATATACACACACACACACACACATTGTCGAAAAACAAAAAAATAGACTGTCCGAATCGACCCTGTGAAGGACCCGTTACGAATAACGTTAAGAACAACGGCCACTGATGTGGACACATCGGACAGGTGAAGTTGCCCCGCCACTTTGGCGTGATCACGCGTAGGTGGCCGGGGGGGGCAAAACAATTGTACACGGCCGAGCCATATCACGACGCAAAACAAGCCGAATAGCTGGAGCAGTTGACGAAAACTGTAGTTGGCGCAGGTACGTCAGGAAGGAAAACGATTGCGCGTGTTTTTTTGACCTCGCCAGTGTTGTTTGCAACGACGACTATCGATTCTGTGCAGTGAAATGAATGCCCCGTTAGGCAGACGAAGCGAGTTCGAACCACAGCTGAGACAAAGTTCGCTTTTTAGGGTTGACGTTTTCTCAGGCTGGTGATGCGAGACACAAACATGCCAACAAAAATGCCATGAAGGACATGTCGTTTATAGCCATTGTCGTCAGATTGTTGGCGTAAAATTTCGCGCCATAACCGGCTCATTATATCACGTATTTATTGCTGTTTGTTTAGATACGAAACGCGCAAATTCTCCTCTCAATCCTGAGTAGATCTGAGTGGGTGTCTGCGAGGAGCGGATTAACAGGTCCTAGACCGAAATCATTCCGAATTGAAATATTTAGAGCGATAGAGATTCTCTGTCGTTTTATATTGTACCCGACCTAGCATGATGATGATGATGTATCCATATGAGGTGTTTTTGTCAGTTGCGCAAGCGCCATTGACAACGACGACAGCAACAACGAAATGTCCTTCCCCCATGATGATCAGCCGCACAGCAGCGACTCACCGGCCTATCACTGACGAGAGGAGCACGGAGCGTGCAGAAGTGGCCCTCAAGTTGCATGATCCTTCCCGTTACATGTAGACACACTCGTAGTCCGGACGAAGATACACATCGGCAAGTGATGACCGCCGCCGCCCACAGCATGAAGAAGATTTCCGTCGAAGTGGTCTATTTTACGAGGTGATCAGCTTCCGGTCATGTGGTGCCATCCCCAGCCACACAAAGGCACTCCGCCGGCCGGCGAACGGCACTCCCGCACTAGTCGGCTGTGCTCGCCTGTCAGACTGACTGAGTGCTCATTCGGCTAAAAAGAGACGATCTTGATGGCCGCGTACGCGAGCACAGGGCGCTCCGATTCCTCATCGACAATGAGTCCTCAGTGCTAATAATAGAGTACCGCCATGGCCGGTTCGGGATAGTTCTGCTATTGCCCATTGACGATGGGGTTGTGGGTGCTACGCAACCCGCCCGTCCAGTCGGTTCTATGCGTCCATACAGTTGATGGACGCATAGCATTTTCGCCTAGATGCGATAAAGGGTATGAACACGTTGCTGACATGGCGGTCAACAATAGGCCACTGAAGCGTGTGTGTGTGTGTGTGTGTGTGTGTGTGGAAATTGCTCGTACAGCGGGAAAACGTGTCCACGATCCGAGAACGCACTTCACAACGGATGAACTGCCACAAAAGTCAACTGCTGAGTACTAAATCATGCTCGGCATAGGCCTCATATCGGTCTGACTTTTTTTTGAACTCGTAAATGTCTGAAAAATCTCTACATTTGCAATGGCGGCAATCGCGCATCGACGCGTTTCCTCTGGTCAGTTCAAGGCGCACGCGAATGCGTCAACTCACATCGGGTTTGACATTTACGGGATGGCAATCTTGGTTAAATTTGCGATTCGTTTGGGGTTTTTGTTGTTGTATTTCTCGCGACGTACGTGTTGTCATGTTCCGATCGGGTATATTCGCGCACTCGCGCGTTTGTCCAGCGCCGAAACGACCTTGCGAGTTTCGTGTCTCACCTGGATAGGCCATAAGGGGGGGAAGGGGCCTTCGAAAACGTAGTTCCGAAGCGTCGCCGCGGTGCGCTTTTTCGTTTCGTCTATTCGCCATCGGATGTCCAATCGAAGTGACCAATGTGATCAGTTTGTCAGCCATCAAATGATAATCGTTAGAAAATCTATATGGGGCAATTCGAAGATCAGAGCGAGCGCCCAAAAGAGCATTTGCGTCAACCTGGCCGCCGCCGCCGCCGCCGCCGCCGCCGCCGCTTGAAAACGGCATTCGTTCGTGTGACGCGACCACCAATCGAAACACGAAATGCGTTTGTCGATGGTCGGTGTTTGTGAACGACGCGCATGCGAATAGTCGACGATATATATTTGTTCACCCGTAAGCGATACGGAAATGGCTGAAGTGTGTCGACTGTTGCGCGATTCCTGTCCGGGTCGTCGTTGTTGTTGATCCGGCCTCGATGTGTCCCGTCCAGTTGAGTCTCTCTTTGAGGAGATGGAGTGGCCGCGTCGATTTAGCGTGCGCGAAGCCAACTTTTGCGCCCCGTACAGGGTCTCTGCTCGTTCCGCGGGCGCGATATTCACCAATAAATTCATCTCTAAGTTTCGGAGCTTAGCCAAATTCCGAGCGGTGTCAACTTCGGGTAATCTGTCTCTCTCTCCCCTTCTGGTAGAGATATCCTTTTTTCTCTCGTTCTCTCTCGCTTGTGTGTCTCGTGCTGTTCCCGACTCATAAGAAAGTTTGAAATTGAGCTTGTGGTGTGTTCTCTTTGCGTTGCTCGGCCGCGAGCCTTTGGCATGCGACGCGCTGACAGCATCGTGCATAGCGGGACTCACTTGGGGGCAAAATTAAATAAAAATGAGATTAAACTTTGATGTATGATCCTTATAAATAGACGAAGACGTTGTCATCGGTGGCGGCGGCGGCGAGCCTCAAGCGAAAGGCCGACGCCGTAGCGGTACAGGGAGGACTCTACAGGGGTGAGTTTCTTGTCGGAAGGGTGCGCGAGCCTTGCGGGCAACATCTACATAGGACCAGGCCACGAGCGTCAGGTCTCTCCGTCTTGACACAATGGCGACGATGTCTCGAGGTTGATTTCCCGCGACCGAAGCCGGGCCCGTTCCCCGCCCGTATCTCTGCCACGGCTGCTAACTGAACCAGTAACCCTATGACGACGACGACGACGACGACGAAAAGGGCTGCGCTTCTTGGCCGCTATCCGGAAACGAAGAAATTCAGAGATCTCAGTAGGTGCACAGGGCAAAGATACTTGAACCCGGGGGGTGGTCTCAGTGTCGGAAAAAAGCCAGCGTAGTCTACACGGTTGGGGTGGTGACGACCAAAGGGATGTGTCGGATCGGCCAACTAATCAGAATGGATGGGAGATTTATTCAAAATTTGGGTAGAGAGCATGGCAACGACAGTGAGAACGTGGGCGCTGACTCTGCTGGCGAAAGAAGATGGTGGCAGGATGGGCCGATAGAAAGTAATCGCCTAAAGAACGATCCAATAAAGGAAGGGCGGGAAACATGAACTCAAGAAATCGAACCGGCCAGTTCAAGTTCCTGTCGTGGCACACAACAGCCACGATCCGGGGACGTAGAAGCCGAAACGACACCAATACGGTCAGACGTTTCGGTACGGTAGCGGTTTGCGGTGGCCATCTTTGTCGTCCTCCGAGTGGCAGCTTTGTTGTGATCTCGATTGCAACCTACACTCGCTCCAAAGCATCCAAATGACTAACTAACTAACACTACATGGATGCCAATTCGGTGTCAGTCACTACGTACGATTTTAGCCGTTAGCGGGCGATCATCGCCACCCTCCAGTTTTTCTTAAAGCATCGTTGTCTGATCAACTGGCGACAACTCAATGCGTTCACAATGATTCTGTCCTGTTCAACTGAGCATTGGCCCCTAAAGCTGGTTAGCTACGGTGGGGGGGGCGCGCGTGTATCCATCGAATTGCACAAGTGCCACAAGACTACGCTGTATTATCTTCATGCCTTCTCATTTGGTAGCGGGTCAGCGGCATCGAGTTGCAATACAGCCAATCTGACTTGTAGATGAAAGACCGCCTCGAAAGCGTCGTATCTGCCGATGCCACAGATGCTAGAGCCACAAACAGCGCCCGTCGTCGTCGTCGTCGCACAAACACGATACGATGTCGACGAACTGTCGACATGCTACCTCACCGGCACCTGCTGTGTGTGTGTGTGTGTGTGTGTGTGGTGGCCCTTTGCTGCTGGGGTGGGTTGCATGCTGAGATTTTAAACATCCTGTGGGTGCCCGCTGGATCTCGTTAGTGGCGCGGACATACGGCGCCTGGTTGTGGGGTTTCGGGAGGATGACACAGAAAAATGCGCGCGCGCGCGTTCCTATTATCCTGACATATGGGTTTGCCATTGTGTCGTGCACTCATTGAGTGTCCCCTCCGCCGCGAGCGTCTGGCCACTCTTGGAGCGCCGGCCATGAACGGATGTCATTTGGGCCCTTATGAATCGTACGCGCGCATTTCCATTGAACGGGACCACCTGTATCTCTCATTTCATTGCAATCGTACTCATTTGAAGCCCTATCATCGGTATTTCTATAGCGATTCGAATTTGATTAGATGTATTCGTTCGTCGTGGACTTCCCCGAAGATCCGCTTCTCCCGAAACCGCGCCGCATTGACTAAGCGACACGATACGAAACATGGCGTTTGCATTCTCCTCGACAAAACTGATCAGGGCGGCTGACGTTTGATCGTAGAGAAGATCCGACTACCACATGGGTACCTGTTCGGGAGAGGCCATTGCTAGGACTGTGGCTGTGGGGGCGCATTTACCTAATTTGTATGTTAGTGTACATACAGCGAGTTTACAAAGCGATTCATTTTTGGTCATTTCGAAATCTGCTCCTTTCCGTTGACGCAGCCCCAACACTCGGTCATGGTGGTCGCTCCGCAATGTTGACGCGGAAGGTCTGTCGTAGGGTGACCTGCGAGAAGTATCACAGTGGCCAGTTAAAAATAATGGGACAGCCACGTCCAAGTCAGTGCAGCCTCGTCGAATCGCTATTTCACACGTTGAATCCCGCACAGTACCGAATTACAGCATTGTTAAATACGTCCTGCCGATAAAATTCGTGCTAACTCTACGTAAACATGTCGAAGTCCACCTGACTTGGCCATATATTCGTGTATTCGTTTGGACAGAGCAGTCGTCTTCCCAAGAGCTCTAGGCTTTCTCGTCCATTAGCAGACACGGCAATAGTGAACGCAGATCAACAGGTTTAATTCTTTACGTCCCTAATTCGACCACTGCCCGAGCCTGCCTGGCGAACAAATGAGATCTAATTGCCTTGCGGAAGACATTCTATGTAACCGTCTATGAAACCGTCTATCCTTTCATCGGGCCGTCGCTCGAGGAAAGCTTCTGAAATTCTGAAATTTGTTTGATTCAAATGTCAAAGCTACATTAGCCCATATATATATATGAAATAACGCTAATGACGACGTTTGCCAAGCATCCGATGTCGCAGAAGCCTGTGTCTCGTCGAAGGATTGGTTCCACTTCTGAATTGCGTTGCAGATTGTGTGGCCTCAACGTAACTCTTCCTTGAAGCGCCTCGTTTTCTGCCGCGCCGCCGCTGGTGGTTTCCATTGTGGGAAAACGATGGTCAGGCCGAATTGATCCATCGGTGTATATACGATATCTGCTTAAATCAAAGATCACGTATAGAGATTCCCATCAATCTAGCAAACAACCAGCCCACATTCAGTTCCAAATGAGCCCAGTTTCTATCACTGTCGTCAGCTCCCTTGCGACTGGGTGACAAAGAAAGGCTCCAATTGGAGACGAATTCCCTCGCTTTCCTCGGCAATTCCCCATGAACGTGCCGCACCTGCTTGATGGGGCGCGCGCGCGCGCGGCGAGCTAACGCGCCTCTGACCCTGTTTGTCCCATAAACCCATCAGAGCCACATTCAAGATACTCAGAAGGCGAGAGCACGCCCAGACGCAGGGAAGAACGACGCTATCTCGATCAGACGCTGGTGCCTTCACTCCGGTGTCATCCTCACCGCCTTCACCGAAGTCAAACGAAACCATGCCCGCAGCTTCAATGAAGACAACGGGGGAGTCGGACCTGTCTAGCTATGGGGTTTCGTTCTTCACCGCTCCTTCCTTCGATGCGGGTGATTAAATGTAAATAGTCGATAGAAGAACATGGCCACATACATCACCAGCTGCCGTGCAGCCCTTCAGGACGACGACGGGCGGCGGCGGCGGCGG
>MNPL01009812.1:7204-21899 GCA_002081605.1 Tropilaelaps mercedesae | reverse complement strand
TATATATATATATATATATATATATATATATATATTCTGGCAGTAAAAGACTGCCACCGTTGCAGTTGAACGTCAGATTTTAGTCGTTATGGTCTAATCTCTCATCTTGGCAGCTGACGAGAGGTAGCTTCGTCAGAGTTCGAACACCCTTCCGTCTCTAGTCCACGGTGTGTCCGTGCTCTCTCTCTAGCTCGTTCGCGTTGTGGCATCAGCTTGACGTGCTCGTGTGGACGACCGTATCCTCAGAGTATCCTCTGAGCAACAAACGCCAACCGTCGGCCATAATGTCCCAGTTTCCGTCCAATTGCTCAATTGATTCCTCGGCACGGAACGGCCGTCCCATGCGAACGAGGGCTGATGTGAGCAATTCACTCCATCCCGTTCGGATATCTCTATGGCGACGAAGGCCACAACATCGACAAGCGCGCTCCACCTCTCTCGGTCGCTCTCTGAGTGAGGAAGGGTTTGATGTGACTGGGAAATGTTCCTTCACGACGAGGGCCACAGCCACCATTCTTTGCTCGTTTGTTTACTCTCTCGTGTTGTGCAATAGCGGCTCGATTTCGGTCGTCGTACAGCCCCCCTCTGCAGTCGGTAGGTTGTCGTGTTTTTTCAGTTTTTTTTTTTTTTCTGTTTTGTTTTTCTATCGTCCTTAACAACGAAGCAGTGAGCCAGGATAAAGGAATTTATTCATTGCAGGTCTTCGTCTTTAGAGCTGAATTCATACGAAACGCATTTATTGGCCCCGTTGGACGCGGCCGACGATCGAGCAAAAGCAGGGCTGGAGGCCGCAGGGGAAAGGGGCCAAATTGTGAATAGTAGAGCGAAATATCCGCCAGAGTTTGATGGTCCTGTTCATCCATGTTTCGGTGGGCGAGTGCGTTACGATGAACGCATCCGGACCGTAATGGCTCTCCGGTCTTAAATGTCTGATATCTGGACGCTTTAAACACGGTCGTCTGACTCTTGTCACGTATTCTTGTATCGATATATCGACACCGATCATCGGCGAATAATTAACAATTGTCGGAATAGACGGCCCGTCTCTGAGCGGGCGGCCATTCCTGGCGAATATCGGGATTCGATAACAGTTCGTTCTCACGAAGCCGTACCATTAGCGCCCTGCATCCATCCCTCTACGCGTTAACGATGAAGCAACTGTTCGTGAAGTTCGTGAATACTCATTCGCGCGCGAAAACCATCTATGCCCGCTGTAACGTGAATGTGAAGTTAGAGTTGAGAAGTTCTAATTGGACACACTAATTTCACGTCTCCGTAAGAGCGAATCTGGTTGACTCTGCCGTAAACACGGATCACTGTGAGGCCCGCAGCTGATCTGGCCGAAGCAAAGTCTAGAACGATTTTTGAGGACAGCTCAGTCTGACATCGGCTCATTGAACGGCGTAAGCGACGCGGAGACCCGTGACAGCGAGTTTTCCCCAATTTACAAAGCTACAATTTCCACTTGGCATCGTTTCAATGGCTACGACGCGTGAACACAGTTCTCGGCACGAGCGGTGCGTTCCTGTCTCGCAAAATGGCTTCTTTAGTCATTTTAAAAACTTGATCTAATTGCGAATTCGCTTCGAGATGCCCCAGGCGGGATGAATCCATCTATATGAGTTGCTCATAGTCACCGCCTCGCCGCCCGCTAGATTCGATTTTGTATTTCTCATCCATGCAAACCTACACGGACGAAGGGCGGCGGTCGTTCCACAACTCAGCCTGGCCGACCATAGCCAATGAACACCTCGAACCGGCGGCTACTTTGCAATACGCTGGGGGAACTCAAAATGAATTGGCGCAAAGCCCCAAGGGAAATAAACTCTCGGATGTGTTCCATATAGAACGGAAGTCGGTAGAAGGTTCAGAGACGACAAGCGCGAAGGCGACAGTGTACACTCGCCATCAGCAACCACGGACGGGGGTTCTTAGTAGTCTTTTGGCTTGAGCACGACACCCTCGTGCGTCCTCGTGCATCGCATGCATGGCCGACCGGCCACACAGCCTAAGCCAACGTGACACTTTTATTGTCCGATCGACTCGATCGATAAACGGTCGGGCTGGGCTGTTTTGGGGCACAAGAGCGACAAAAGTTTGCACCCTGCCCGAACGTATGTGTGCTCACGGAAGACCTGCCATCGACCGATCGTCTATTGACTGCATAAACAGCACAAACTGTCTGCACGGCAGAAAAGAGACACAAAGTTTCCTACGATCAATCAGCTGTACTTCTAGCCTGAAGACTCAGCACAGCTGATGGGAGCAGACTCTCGTCCTCTACGCAACTCAGGTTGGCAATTAGAATGGTCACAATGGCATGTTGATGGACGAATCTTCGTCTGGACGTGTGCGATATTTTGGCGAGTTCCCTGAAAGACGTTCTCATGCCAAGACGGGGCAGTGAAAATGCAAACTTTAGGAATAAACATTAAGAGACAGAAGAAGAAATTTTAAGAATAAAAGTGCCTGCCATAGCGTAGGCAGCAATGCGACTGGCACTTTTTTGCAATAGCGGTTGTCTAATATAACAGAAATTCAAACATAACAATCGTACGTTTTGCACATAAGAAATACAGGCGTCCACGAAATATCGTAGCAGTTCTTTCCAAAAACGAGCGCTTGTCGCTAAGCCTAGTTTGGGGGCATATTTGGCCAGCAAAATGACCTGTACTTTGAGACTAGCCGAGTTAGAATGGCCGATAATACTGCATCGTTGCTGCTCAAAGAGTGGATGCATTTTTTTTCTTTTTGAAGAAAGTTTATATACGCCCAGTCGAAGCAATCAGGCGTAAACGAGCTGTTCGGTTGCCGCCGTTCTACAGGGTCCGACTTAAGGTAATGCCGTGGCCGTTTAACGCTGGATGATGATCATCTCTGAAAAAGTTTATTTTTGGTTGAAATGGCTACAGCTTCGAGAAATTTCTATCTGAGCCTAATCTAATACAGCGAGGTTACAGCTGCAGTTGGCCGGAATCACATGTACGGAACAAAAGGGCAATATTGTGAAAAATACGAATGCTAACTCATTATTTATGATTAATTCCATTACAACCGCCTATTTATCGGAATGTCTCTAACCTCTAATGAAAAAACACCACAGTGATAGCTGACGGATTCGAGTTAAATGTTTTTTCGGCCAAACGAAAGGTGATAGCACTCAGGACTTTGATGTAACTTTTATTAAAGTTGCTGTAAACATTTCTGCTCAGCTCACCCCGAAATTCGAGCCCGTAGAGAATTTCTGCCAGCTCCGTCCGAAGTCGATATATCGCACAGTCGCCTGAAGACGACCTTTCCGATAGCGGGGTGAAGTTCCCTCGAGAATACTTCGCTCGATATTGGTGCCGCCTTGCGAAGGTTTTGCCGCAGGACACGTCGATGACACGTCGCGGTGACAAATGTCTAAATACAAGGGACAGAACCGTAAGTGTTTCGTAATCTGACTAAAGATTTGAGTGAAAACGTTCAAGGACTGAGCACGGCCAACACGCTCACTAGCCATAATGTTCTTCTTCTCCACTTATTGCTTAATAAAAACGCTAATTTTTGGACTAGGCCACTTCGTCAGTGCCGGCTTCTCTTCGCTATCATGTCTACTAATCAACTCCGTCGCGAGAATAACTTTACTCGCAAGAATGACCTCCGGCTAGAGCATACGTGCAACAACGTGCAATTGTTCCTCTGGAAAAAAATACGCGCATTGTAAAGAACATCGCCATGGGCCTATTTACCGAAGACGGGTGGGATAAAAGTTTGATTTTGGTCAAAAAACGCCGGCGTCTGGCGGGCGACCATTTGTACTGGTTGTACTGGACAATTGAATCGGATGATTAATCCAGACTAAACTCTGTGGCCAGCCTCTTTGGGGTTCGGTCCACCAGTCAATTCAGAGAAACGCTAATATGGGTTTTTCTACGGTCATATTTTATTAACCATGGTAGTCGACAGAGCACGTTCAAAGACATTCAATCTCGTTTCTCGTAACGAAAAAATCCCAAGTTTTTTCATTCGTTCAGCACTGTACAACTATCAGATCACCAGTCGCAAGTGTTTTTTTTTTTTTTAATTCTATTACAATAGAATTATTCCAGTAAAAATGAATTGTACCGGCCCGGACACGGAGCCGCATGCCCTGCTCGCATTTTTGACCATAACATTGGCATAGGACACCATCATGATTTGTATCGCGCCATGATCATCATGTAGTTTTCTCCACTCATACATCATAAATGACCAATGGCCCCGTCACAGTTAATGGTCTCCTCTTAACTTAATGTTGTACTATCCGTTATAAACGGCCGTAACGGTTCAGGTAGGTCTCCGGCCGGGACCTCTTCGTGCTGCTGTAGCACACCAATAAAGTGTGTTATGATCCTAATGTTACTCGATAGGGGCCAGTTTAGTTACATTCGAGTTAATAAGTATAAACTGCATTCTCACTAAACCCAATGTGGCTGTAAGGTGCAGCAAATCCATTAAGCAAAAAATTCATTATGTCTTAGTTGGGGTCTGGCTACCTTGGTCATGGACGGCCATCGCCGAGTTGCCCCAGCAGGTGGTAAGCAGTTGGCCGTAACCCTGGGATGCAAGTCGCTTACTTCTTTTTAGGATGCCAGTTATGCCTTCTTGTTGACGCACATGTCCGTGAGAAAGAGACGCACCATTTGAATGAAGATGAAAGACGGCCGTCGAAGGGAATTCTTCCCGCCTTGGAGGCATGACTGTAATAGAGAGGATACGTGATCATGAGGGATCTGTGTACGGGAATCACCGTGGTTACTTCATCGTGTGGCCGGGTAGTCAGGTTTAAGCCTTTTTTTGTTTTTGTCTCAGCGAACTGCCTCTTTCTGCGGAATACATTATCTGGTCGTTGACCATCGTCATATGTAGCATACTCTGCTTTTTGAGTAGGGGTGTCAATACTCCGTTGGCTTTTATCGAACACTCCGACATCCTACACTCGTCTTGGCGCGCGTCCCGGCACACACATCGCGTGTTAAACAAACAACATTGTTTGACGTGTTCACACACACACACACACAGCCTCCTCTTTTGCCAGCTAGAGGCTGTCGCTTGGCCACGCACGCAGCCGCACCGCCTGACCGGCAGGCAGATGAAGCCGGGCGAATTGCTTAAAGAACAAAGGTCTGTAAAGTTCCCTCGGCCATCGGTCCATCGCCGCCCACTCTCAGACGGTCAACGCTGCGTGGACACGTTGAACCGGTTTTACCCTTGATTCATCACTTCAGCAGCTTTGCATTGGCTTCAGACCATTGCTCGGTCTACGTAGATGAAGCCGTTTCGAGCGGCGTCCAGTGTTAGGACCGGCACTGCGGCAAAGACGGGGTCGACCTTGAGATGGCTGTGACCACGTTGTGCACCGCAAAGCGTGTGGCGTGTCTAAATATTTGTTCTGCGTGGGACGAAGCAAGCCTCCTGCTAAACTCAATGGCTCGATGGTGGGCACTGGCGGGGGTGTGGGGCACATGTGTTGATATTGGTAACAGGCCAACGCCGCTGGCGTTCTTAGTAGGAACGGCTCGCTGGTCGCACTCTCGTCCCACGGCAACACCGGCCACAGAGAGGGTTCTAGCCCTATGCGGTCGTCTAGACCCTGCGTTGGTAGAGCACACGTACGTGTGTATGTTTCCGCACCTGAAATCGGACGCGAGCCGGGAGAAAAGCCGAAGACACGAACATATGAGCGAGGTTGTTACTGGCGGCTGCTCGTCGCATGTTTACACCCGTCTTAGGTGAACAAACAACTTGGACTCATTTGAGCTAGAGATGCGAGCACACACACACACACATATATATATATATATGAATGGAATAGTAGCGTTCCCTTCTCTATCGGAGAATCGGCCACTATCCCCGTGTGTCGGCCGTGTAAACCTGCCGGTAGCTGTTGTTTATTTGGGCCTTTCAATGCCAAACTGATGCATGCCAAACCATTGAAAGGTATTCCGCCCCAAGCTCAATGTGGGGCAGAAAAACCTAAGAACGACACACACTGCCACCAAATGGGGCCGATTCTTTTCGTACCTTCGAAACAACATGAGTACGAGACACACGAGCCTATCGCATGCGCTTAGTTCGAGACGTCCATCCGAAGGCAACCAATATCACAGCTCACACTGCCGCATTGTCACATATGCTTGGAATTAAAATGGCTACATATTTGTCGTCACGAAAGGTAGCGAGATTTTATGCAAGTAATGATGTGGGAGGTCAAGGCCGCTAGACAGATAACTGGCGCATCAACTAGCAGAGCTGTACGAATGGGAAACACTGCAGGATCTACTGCATCCTTAAGGCAGCTGAGATCTACTCTGGGTGTGACACTGGCTGGCCGCTCGGATAGAGCACCGTATAACATCTTGTCACCCTTCCACGGCTTAGTAGAGTTGCTTAGATTATTAAAATACTTCCTCGCAAGGTCGCCCTCGAGGTTGCATTATCATCAGAAATCCATCCCCATTTGATCCAAGCGTGACGTCGCAGAAGGATCTACCAGTCTAAACCTGTCTCATTCGCAACTTCGGACGAGTTGTGTCCGTTGAGTGACCTTGCCAGAGTGACCCGAGGTCAAGCCTCAGGGCCGAGTGAAGGTATCATGAAGTTTTGGACAAAGAGAAGATTAAGCGCAAACCTGACACAGAGACGTACGAACGAGGTAGAAAATCACGCCGTTAATGCACGATGGCAGCTGTAGAACGAGCACGCATTTATTTACTCGTCGAATTGGTGTGAGAATAAAGCACAACTAAGGATTTTCGTTCTCTGTTTCTATGTTGTACCCGACAGTTTGCGAATCAGCTTTAACTCTCGGTGTCTTCGAAAGGACCTTCAAGAAAAGGGAACAACAGTGGACCCGACCACTAAACGTATTTTTGCTGCAGCCACACTTCAAGGCAAATAAAGCTATGCTTGACATGGCACTAGTCGACAACACCGGCCGGCCATATTGACGTATATAACGCCTAGTTTACGGTGCCATTTGTCAGCGCCAGCCCAGCATGGAACAGCAGAAGCTCACTGCTCCGATTCTGCGTATTCGTTAAGCGGTTCAATTGCTGCTGACCGAAGTTCTCTATACGAACCAATACTTTGGACCCTAACGTTTATGTCGGTGTACAAATAGATCACTTCCAGCAGCATCATCAGGCGTTGCCAACACTTCCCTGACCGCAATGTCATCCGTATCATCGGATACGTTTCCGCTGGTTGTTCTTTTGGTTCGTATAGTCACGTGGAATTTTTCTAGTGAAATTGAAAAGCGTCGACGCGTTTAGTGCTTTTATACTTCAGCTACAGTATACTTCGGTTTGGCTTACTTCGAACGTAAATACGACCATTTCAGCTGACAGGACAGTTTGACCCGTCCGTAAACAGCTGCCCGCACAGCTGGCGCATTGCCCGAGCGTACATATTGCGTACAGGGGCATACACTGCCCCCGGGGCCATCCCAAGCAGGATCTGTAATCGTAGTACATTGCGATGACATGGAGTGCAAGGGTACTATAAATGCTCTCGTCGCGTATTTTCGTGTGCAGTGCGCATCTTGGCAGATGCTGAACTAGTGCACCGAGGACTGAGGACCGAGTGCTGCCGAGGTCGCAACGGCTTTGATCGATTCCATGGCAAACAGGCCGACGCACGCCTTTGACGATGCAACACTTCAACCCAAGCTTCTTTTCGTGTTAATTTCACTTCGACGGCACTTGAAGAACTGATTTTGTCAGGTAGGACAATCGATGGGGTTTGTTTAGTAATTGACTCGGCAGTCGCGCGTTGCGCGTCTCGTGTCCATGCGCCGATCATCACGTGCAAAGGCCAGACTTCGGCTTGTGGACTATCGGAAATGTCGAGAACGTCACGTCGCGCTACTCCAGTTTGTCGGCCAATTTTGACAAGACGTGTTCGAATGGTAGGCCGCGCACCGCGTCTTCATCGTTAGGAGGACATAAATGCGCGGACACTCGGCGAGGCCTGGAGGTCGCTGGGCCTTTTGTCTTCGCACTGGCGGCCAAAGGGTTTGCCGAGCCGCGTAGTCGTCTCAATACATCACGCGCAAACTACCGATCCATGTTCATCTTTGGAAGTAGTACACGTCATAACGCAGACGACCTCTGCGATGACTAAGGCGGATACGTGTTTAGGTCAAGACGGCTTGCGAGTGATCGTCCAACAACTACTGGCCACTCAGGAAGCTGCGCAGGGCTCGTCATTTTGGCAGAACTCGAAGAAAATGACAGTGATCCGCAGTGGAGAATGCTTTAGATATACAAACGGGCGCTTGGAGAGGAAAATAGGGTGTTGTTGTTGTATATCCGGAAGCTGCTGAATTGTGGCACACGACCTTCATCTACGGGCTGAAGGACGCAGTAGTTTTGGTTAGGGGAAGCTTTTTAAGAAGATTACAAAACCCCTGCAAGCTGTGCTCAGTTAAGGTACGACAGAGATAGCGTTTCTGTACTGCAAAACAGGTCATAAATCGCATATCGAGAACTACGAGCATTTCGAGAACTTGTCGGCCGTCTGAACCGTCTGTGAGATGTGCTTATGAGTGATTTGATGCCTCGCCTCATCTGACAAGATGATCTCGCATCAGAAAGCATTTCATAACTTCTATGAAATAACAAAAACCGGCGGGCAATGGTCGACTAAGAAATACAATGAGGACTACGTGCATAATTTTACTAGTAACAATATATCCACTCTACACGAAAGGACAGTATAGCGTTCCCCATACACTGCCTCCATCACTCCGATGACATGTCAATACCCGGCTAAACAGTTCCTTGAGTTCTTCAGCGAGAATTCATGTCGAAGAAGCTGCGTGTTACGTTATTTGAATTTCTCATGCGCACCACTAATTAACTGAACTTCTCGACTCCTCCTGACCTCTTCCCGCAGGTAAGAGCGATGTCTGTGTTTGCCTTGCTAATTTCCTTTGCTCCCTTCGTTCCATTTCTCCTTTTCCACTATTCCCTCGTTCGCCCACTCCACAGGCAGTTATGGTCCCCGATAAGCTATTGCGTGCGCGGCCGACGGTGGTGGCCCTTCAGCCAGCATCACTCGTTACAATTCGTTTAACAATTAAGGCCTAGGTAGTGAATGAGGAAGGTCCACTGTCCACTCGAACTCCTGGCGAACAACGAGACCGCTTCTCTCCTGCTGCTCGTGCGAACGAATTGCGCGCGTGGAGCGAACCTGCCGGGAGTCGCGCGGCCTTCAGCGTCGTTACTTGCACGGCCAGTAAAGAACGTTCTCGTTTGTAGGTACCCTGGTGGCGCCAACTACCTTTCATTTGCCGGCCTTCCCTTCGATTACCTTTCCGGTGCCATTGTGACATTGGCTACAGCTCCTACGCAGAGGCGATGGAAAAGGAGGAGACGAAAGGCAGACGATGAGGACAGCAGAACCGCCGGTAACTGGCCATCGGAACCAGCTTGCGGCCAATCCACGTGAGCACGTTTGCCTCTCACCTAGGTAAGGCTAGATCGAGAAGGAGCTGCCAACCGGGTACTGCGTCGACGACTGGAGAACAGAGAAACGCCAATCGTTGAGACGCGAGCTCTTGCCACCGCAGAAGCCGACTCCACCCATCCTGGCCCGTCTGTTCGCCAATCACCAGCACCACCACCACCACCCCCATACCCACCTACTCCCCTTTCTGTCTCGATGGCCTACCTCCCTCGGAGGCCCTCGGAGGTCTAGTCCTCGCAAGTCCTCTTTTTACAGAGGCGCGCGCGCGCGCACCCACACGACCTACGTGCCAGACGGCTTTGGACTCGGTGACTCTTAGGCTGCACGCCCCCACGGCCCCATATTTCACTTCCGAGGGGACACATCGGCGTACTTAGATACCGTTCATGAACACCGCCACCATCGCTGATCCGTCTGAGGCCACGTACCGACAAAAACCGCCGCTGCCGAGAACGTCGACTCCGCCGAAAAGTCTGCCGGGGGAAGCTTTTCCTGAAGCCCGGCGAAAAGTCGACCGACCGCGCCAGTTTCTGCCAACATCGGCTGGCCTTTAGGCATCTCCATAGCGTCCCTCTGAGCACTGGCAGAAAGGAGTCGTGCACCGACACCGGCCAAGATCCAACAGCACCGCGTGGTTGTGCGGCCGTCGCATCAAAATGTTCGTCAAAGCCTCCTATGCTAAAAGACGCCAAGGGAATGGGGTAGAAATGGGGAAAAGAGGGAAACAGTTTCGCTTGAGACACACGCTGAAAGCAACGGAGGGAGCCGAAGACACGACCACACGGCCTAAAGCCAGCTGCCGGAAACGAGGACGCTGATCGGAGAAGAGGCCTTTTGCGGTCCTCCCTTAGGTGCGGCTGGCGTCGAACGTGTGGCCATAGAAAGCACCCGCCACTCACTTTAATTAAGCGACGTCATCGTCATCGTGAGCCTTTCGTGCTTTCGAGAGTGCTCGTTTTGGGGATGGCTCAGACACCCGCGCCAGGCTCCGTTGGCCGTGCCGGCTGACTCTCATCTGCTATTTCTGTTTGGACTGCGGCGGCCAAAGACAACGATTTCAGGGCACTTTGCCGTGTACAACATTGGCCTGCCCTGTGGCTAAAACCTGCGCGTCTTTACCTCTCCCGTACCTGGCCGCATGGTTGGGTCGCTCGGCCTTCGGAGAACAACGACATCGCGAACGAGATTTGTGCAGAATTTTCAAACCCCGGCTGAGGCCCTACCGAGATGTCGTGGAACTGAATGGCGACGTATCTACACTGGCTTTTCGACTTAAGCCCCGAAATGAGAATCGTTCTGAGGAGAAGCGGCGGAATACGATCGAAATCCATTAAGGCTTCTGTCCGCTGATGTTGCTCGTTTGCGTTATTATTGCCAAAGCAGTCGCTCCCCCCTGTCGTAGTCTAGACGGCGACGCTCCTCTAATGTACGCGTGGTGTGGGCGATTTTATCGCACAGCGTATGCCGGCTGGCTCTGGGTGAAAACAAGGGGAGGTCTCTAGGGTTCCCACCCGAAGCCATAATTTCACCGGATTTCCCGGCCGGATTTCACTCAGTACCCTTACAAACAGAACCACGGTTGTGCAAGCAAAGTCGCTTGCGTTCGGTCCGCCTGAAACCGACCAAACGTCGCTCGTCGGTAAAGACAGCCAAAAAGAAGACGCTGTACTACGCGCACGATGATGTTGGCAAATAGAGTAAGTTGTCGATGAAATCTGCCTGTCCATCTGAAACTCCATCATCGAACGATGAAGCATGTTGTGTTGCGAAAGGTTTTGCAACTGATTAACGCAGATCTTCGGTGAGGTCCGAGTGACATCGGTTCGCATCTTGTCCACTGACTTGTTGAGAGCCTTGTTGCGTAACGACATTAGTCGCGAGTGCGAGCCTTCATTTATGTAGCGAGGGTGTTCTCCATCCTGTGGTGCAGGAGCCTTCGTGTCCTGTATGTCCATTGCAAACTAAGTTGTTCACTCACTTTTGGATAATTCTTTTAAAATGTTTTCATCTTCCTCTGGTCCGTAGAGTGTACAGTCCGGACTTAGCGGGATGTCGGGTTTTTCTCACCGAGGTGAGCTTTAAGTTGACCTTCAGCTAATGACAAAACGTTCGTATCATTTTAATCGTCCAAAGCTAAACAGGAGCAAGGATTTTCAATCTGCCCAACAGTTCGACACCCTGTTCACAAAATGGCGACGCTTTTAAGATCTCGACCAGCCAGCCCCTTTGTTTACCTTTCGATGGACTGCTCGAAACGGACTAAAACGACTCGCACAAAACGAAACCGAGTCAACAATCCGAGCAAGAAGTCAGAAATCCTCAAAGAACTCTCCCTTCCCTCACTCTGTTCCAGTCTCCAGCTGGTTCGCAAGGTGTTTCCACACGGCACACAATTCGACCTGTGTGAACGGTTCTTCGTGGTTCGAAACCCGGCATTTAGAGTTTTCTCCGGACTTGAGACGGAAATACGACAGGTGTATGATAGCTAAATCACTTGTAGGTAGATTGTTCGATTGTCTTATTCCAAACGCTATGGCAGACTCTGGGTAGACCTAGGAGAGCGTTTACCTCACTCTGAGCAAATCAATTTTACACGTCACATCACCTGTCGGATGAATGGTTGGGGGTTATGGTTTTGCTCGAAGTTCTCCTGATTTTAGCCATTAGATTGGTCCTCGCAGTCTTCGAATGTAAATGCAGGAACTAATTAGAAGTGATTGGCAGCTAATTACCTCGGATGAAGGTAATTCACCCTAACCTGTTTCTACAGTGGGGAATTGATCCTATCTGACAACAACTGGTCGACAGGCTCCGTAGGCGGCGGCAGCTTCAAGACAAAAAGAAAGAACGTCTACGAAACTTTCAGCGCGCACAAATCAACAGTGCGCTTGGGTCGGCTTAATGCTTCCGATCACCGGCTGAGGACTGGTGTCCAGTAATTGAGGTAACTAGACTTCAGCTCAAGCCATACTAATCATAATTATCCCGACTTTGCAGAAATAACGACTTACGCTGACCTTCTGCCTTGTTTTCGGACGGGTACTCACGTGTTAGAATCGACACAGAAGTGTGTCAACAAAAAGGAAAAGGCTAAATTTGAATTAGACTGTTTCATTTGGATCCAGGTAAAATGGCAGACTTTGCCGGATTCGTAATATACGGCAGGAGTTATGAATAAGAACGTTGTTGTGAATACTTGTCAAACCCTTACACGCGTCGGTCACTATAATATAAACTAATGTGTTCCAGTAGAGCGAAGTTTGTTATCTTAGCTATAAGTTAACCAGTAGTGTAGTAGTAATCGGTTAATATCGGGACGTGATGTTGTCATTGTGTCTGTAACCTAATGGATGACAAAACTACGGAAATAGTGACGTGTTAGGCTTTGATTTACCTAAACAGTATTCAAACTTGAATATTTATCAAGGAATGAGCGCTATAAAAGTAAAAATTATGATCACCGTAATAATGGTACTAATAATAATTATAATAAAAAGATGGCTTTTTTGTGTAATCAAAAGAACTGAATCGACCACAGATCACAACAGCCTTTATTAGTTCTAAAACTCGACGATCAACCAGACAGGACAGTTTAAAACAAACACAGCCGGCTGCATGTTCTGAAGTAACCCCTTGACCTTTGTGAAATCCAACCGAATATGAACCAAACACTCGGGAGCTCGATCCTCGATAATGGCTGTGTTAATATTCGGCAGTATCGCTCCTTCTGGCAACAACACACACACGTATACACACACGTATACACATACATACACACATAATATACACACACACGTATGCACACACAAATACACGTACACACATACACACACACGTACACACATATGTACACACACACGTGCACACACACACATACACACGAACATACGTGCACGCACACATGCATGCACATATCACACACATACACATACACGCACACACACACATTGTTGTGTATGGCGTGTGAACTACTTTCCTGAACATATGCAAGTTCCTTTTCTCATTCTTGCAGTAGGGTTGGTGCGCACGTACAAGTAGGGTAACCCCAAGTGGCTGACGTTAGCTCTTAGCTCAAATGTTGTGCACGGTCGTGACAAAAACGGCACCTGCTTCCACTGAAGCGAGCTGGCTGGGCGTCTGGAAGCGTTTTGCTTCCAAAACGTGCCGAACGGTGATTTTGCAGGACACCGAAATGCTCCTCTGGGACGTTTTAAGTATTGCCGTCATGGATGAACGGTGGACTGTACCGCAACGCACGGTTATAAAAACGCTAGATATGTACGCGCGTAAATGCTATCTTTGTTTGGTGTATGTTTACTAAAAGCTGCTTTGTGGATGGTGCCATAACACACGTTGCATATTCGTGTATGTGTGGGTGAAATGTATGTATGTGTATATAGGTGTGTGTGTGCGCGCGCGTTTGTGTTTACATGTGTGGGTGTGTGTACGTGGATGTGTACGTGGATGTGTATGTGTGTGTGTGCGTGTACGTGCATGTGTATGTGTGTGTACGTGGATGTGTATGTGCCTATATATGAGGATGTAGGTGTCTGGACATGTGGGCGTGTGTGTATGGGTGTATGTATATGCGTGTCAATTGGCAAGCATTCAAGAGTCATCCAATGCGATGTTAGAGACATTGCTTGCACTAAACGTTTTCAGAATTTGCAAAGAGTCTGGAATTCTCACTCGCAGTGGCCGTCGCACATAGGGGTTTAGCTAAATGTGCGAGCATATTAAGGGCGCTTTAAGGGATAGTTTGCTTACGCCAGAGTCCTTAAAACAACACAAGACACTCAGCCAAACGGACTCAAAAACGGACTGAGATGAGCCGCTCAGTAATATATAAGTGAGATAATGCTTCAGCTCCGAGCACAAAGGCGATACAAAACCAGTGGAAGTAAACCAGGTTACTATACTCCCACTGATTTGGTAAACTCTGGTCAGATTTCCTATGGCTGTAGACAGGACATGGAAAATCAAGGAAGAAGACAGACATCTTTGGAAAAGGCAGTTTTACGCGCAAACACGTGCTTGTACGGTGGCCGCTTCACTAATGACCACAACTAAAATATCACGAAGAGGACATTTTCACTATGAAAACAAACATTTTCTGTCGAAAGTCTGACACAAACCGGTGCAACGATAGCACCTAAGAACTATAAAGAAAAATATTGTTTAAAGCTGACCATCAGCCAAC
>MNPL01009811.1:0-21815 GCA_002081605.1 Tropilaelaps mercedesae | reverse complement strand
ATGCATTATCATATATATATATATATATATATATATATGATAATGCATTGGGCGGTTGAGAAAAGGGGCTGGTGACATCGTGTATGGAATGTATGGAACCATAAATGGGCGTAGGTAGCCTCTCTTTCTCATCTAGTAAATAAAACTGTCATCTCAAATCATCTACGAATACAAAAGCGTCTTGATAAGCAGTTAAGTCATTACACGTAGCTCCGTCTGCGCAAAACACGCAGTTTCGCCCCTGAGGAAGCAATGGGCGAATGAAAAACGAGATACATCCAGAGTTGTTTACCCGTTTACTCGTTAGTCATCCAGAGACTTTGATTAGGTTGGCTGAATTGGAATCCTACAAAACAGGACGATCGTGACAATTAGAACTTATTGTTTAGCAAAGTTTTTTTCGAAAATTTTTCATTGTTCTGTTTAATTGTTCAAGCGTGTATGTATTTTGTATGCATATCTTGTCCTATAGAGGACACGTCTAGGTATAGTTCCATCTGACTACGTTCACGAAGTGACAGTTTTTGCGAAGCGGAGTAGTTTGGATGTTGTTTGTGTTTATCTTTTAGCATCTCACATGTGTGTCGTATCCACGGTATTGCAAACCGTGCATGCGATCCCTCCTACCACCGACTGTATTCGGATAGACATATAACAAAAACAGTGATATCGTGCTCATGTTGACGTTAGGTAGTTGACTGAGGAATTTGCAGAAGGGACATTTGCACGCAATTCAGGTGGCGTGGAAATAGGCAATCGAGATCGCTTGATTGTAAACGAAGCTTGAAGGCATAGAAAGGTAGGTCAGATGATTGGTCATTTATAATATTGGGTAAGAAGGCCACCAACGATACGCCTTCGCCAGGACAAGAGTAATTTCCCCTTACAAAAGAGATTCTTCGCTTCATTTCAGCTAGAACTCGGGAATTTTTAGCGACACTGTATTTCTAAACATGAGTAACTCACAACTAACGTTCAATAAAAAAAGGACCAAACATGTGATATAAGGCTTTTTATGCTGGTGGTGTACATTAGACTATAGACTGAATGAACTTGACAAATTTTAATAAGCAACGATAACAGATAACAGCACAATGGAACAGCGAAACTCTTTTATTGCTGTATGATTTTACCTTGAGTATACATGACGATACATGGAGAACATATACGACCACACTGGAGTGCACTGCAATTTACTGGAGTAGCACCCAACGCACTGTTGCTTCACACTCCTTGCTTCACAAGCGACTGAGTCTCAAATCCAAGATTCTATACAGTAATCCTAAATCGCATATGCTGCCACAAGTCCATATTACTCACTCCATTATCAGCAACTTGCAAACATACTGTAGTGATCCACACATCTTATATATACGTAAAGAAACGAACTGAACAAGTAACAGATGGTGCAACATTAGGCGCATATAGTTTAACTGTATTCAAGCGTTTTGTGCAAGCATCGTAAACGTTAGCCAATTCGAAACTGTTTCATGTGCTCAAACACATATCGTATAGATAGATCTCTACCCTAAATAATAACCCACAAAAGCCAGAGAGACTACTAATTAATATAAATATGAATGTGCCAGATTTGCCCTGATTGGCACTGCACAGGCAATTAACGTTCTTATCGGCTGGTAGTCCAATCAGAAACAATTCTCTTGTCGGTGCTGACTGTAATGATTTCCAGACATTACATACTGACTGCTGAAAAAGATCATTAGTTTTCCCGTTCGATTGTTCGCCTGAGATCTATCACCTATCCGCTGTGTCATCAAATGAAGCACTGAAATGAAAGCATTTACAGCATTACATGCAGCGCATTTACATCCACCACCAACACCTCAACAATCGTTCAGTCGGGCATTCTATACGGGCAGAAGTTGCTTGTCCGTGCCACCGAAGTAGTTTTCTCGTTGAAAGTTCTGGAAATTTTGGAATCTTTTCACGAACAAAATTCGAAACCAAAAGTGAGAAAATTCACCAGGGAAATTTTATATACAATAAATATATGTGACGGTCGCCTTATTGGCTCAATTGTGGTGATGACCCGAGTGATTCGCTGTGAATGCGTTAATGATGTGATTCAGGGAGCTATGTGGGTGGCGGATGAGTGTTGATGGCCGAAGCTCGGTCGTTTCATTGAGTCGTTCTTTGTGCTTAGCCACACCTCGAGCCGGTCCGGTGCAGGACGAAGATAGCGGCGTCAAGCCCGCCCACGTTACAGGCGACGCTGAAGCCCTGATACCAGAAGCGCGAAGTGATTTGGAGGGCCTGCAATACCAGGTGGCAGAAAAAAATATATAGAATTTTTTGAAAAAATAAAAAATTTTTTAAAGGCGTTTTCATCGCACTGGAGGCCCAAACGGACAACCGCGAAACGAATCTAGTCTGATGAAGAATTAACAAGAGTTGTTTTTTATTACTTTTCTTTTCTCAGGAATAATGAAGAGAACCCCGGCGAAACCGTGAGATATAGCACACGGCCAGTACCTAGTCGTGACATACTAGCTACAAACAAGGGAAACACGGTGGTTTGCTGTTGAAGTTTACCTGGATGTGCTGATGCACAGTGTCGTTATTATTATATTGTTGAAAAATATCGTACAAACTTGAACAACGTATTGAGCTGGACAATTTACAATGCAATAAAAAGGCTTTTAATTCCAACGTGGATTCAACCTTAAGCAGGGATCTCTTGTCTTGCGTGAGCAGCACAGCTCGTCCCCTTCTTGGCACAGAAATACGTGCGAATTCTTCGAGTAGTGCGGGGTACAACACCCTGTTGTCACATTTGTTGCCAAGACGCTTGCCAAACGGCAAATCCGTAACGATAACGTCCACGACACACGGACGTAACGGCGTCCCAGTGCTATCCCACCTGAAGAGATCCGTCTGCAAAAACATATTCAACACAGTCACAATGAGGCATGGCTATGTCATCTATTACTGAGGTAGGACATTTAATTAAAACTGGCCACCAGCCAACACTTAGCGTCCACGGTAGCGTTTTTTGCACTACTTCGTAAAACGCATTAGTCCATAAATGTATATGTGCAACGGCAGGGTCGCATTTATGTGCTTTTCGGACAAAAGGCGCCTGCGAATGCACCAAGCACCGGATTCGAGGTAGGGCATCTGCGATTATAACTGACCAATCAATCGAGGACTGTTGTTGAAGTAAATCATGCTGGAAATTTAACGCCATGGTAACGGTGCGTTTGTTGCGAGAGTAACTAGCGCTCACCTTACTAAATTGTTGCATATTAGTGTCGATTGGAAATCGTATCTATTGATATCCATTTGAGGTGAATATCAGTGGGTAAGTTACCCACTTTTATAACGGCCGTAAATAAGGAAGAATAACAATAATAATAATGTAGCTGTGCATATCGGTCATACGCATCCGCTCTACTCACTCGATTCGTAATGGGTTTGTTGTGCAGAAGATTCGTGCGACATCGCGGAATGGCAAGTTCATGGTTGTCAGCCGCTAATATCAGATTCAGGGGAAAATTGCGTGCGGCTTCAATTGGAATCGAGCCTCCTCCACAAAGGGGGTCGCAGATCACCTCTCCGGGACGAACTCGGCACAACCTGAGCAAGGGCCATGAAGTAACGCAATCGTCATTGGAGACCGCAAGTAGCAAAAATGCGGGAAACCATACAAAACCCAATACGTTCTCATTTAAACACGGATACGCATGGAAATATAGAGAAAACTGTACGCTTAGGTTCTATTAACTTAGCATAAGTGCGTTAATATATGTCACTGATCACCACTGATGCAAGGCGTACAGTCAGTTTTTCCCTAGATTTATAGCTATTTGCGGTTGAGATCTGTTCGATTCTGTTCGGTAAACACATCTATGCTACTGTTTTAGGGCCGCGGATTAAACGTAGATCGACGATGCAATACGTAACTACAAATGTTTATTTGGCTACCTACTATGATGTAGTAACATTCCTGAGAACAAGCGTATGATGAAACAATAATCTTCCTAGCTCTAGAAATACAGTTACCAATAGCGAATTGCGTAAGAGTTCCTTAACCAACGGGTACCTCAGCATGTTATACGCGATTGTAGAACGAAGCGATGTTGGACCAAAATCGACCAGGTTACGGTGATGAAGAGACGTCGCTGTGAGACCTATCAAAAAGTCCACCTTATTCAAGCAGATATTGACGAATATGTGAAGGTTAAAACCTTTCATGTCCACCTAAATCACAGATGTAGGAATACACATATTGCAAAAGTTCGAATTTACGATTAGACCTCACTTGGTGGATCTCACCGGAGTTCTTAATAGTGGGCGCCCATTAAGCCCCAGAACTAGATTAATAAAAAAAGAGGTTTAAATATTTTAGGCGTAGACCTGTGTAGGATCTCATCTTTGCTCTTGTCATCGTAGAACACACTGCTTTTTTTTGGCTTAGTTTAGTTTAATACGCTGCTGCATTTTTCGCAATTCAGAAAACAGCTGTTAAATATGGAAATATTTATGCGGCCATGGAATGCTTTTTCTGTTTTCCTTAGTATAGTACGTCCAGATTGTATATTTCGCACAAAAAACAGAAGTCGATGTTTTCAATTTTTAGTCTTAGATGTACCTTTTTGTGATTTGTCTAGATTACAAAAAGCTCCGCAGAGTCTAATTTTAACACCGGGCTTTTCGGGAGCTAAGGTGAGAAATATTCTAAAATACTTCACTTTACATTTGTGCGCAGAATGTATTCGGCAATCGGAAACTGATACGCTAACAGATTGGATGACCGTTTGCACGTTTTCCATTGCTTGTTTTTTTTAGCTTCGAAGCTCAGTGAACCCAAGCAGTAGGCGACATAAAGAACAATCAGCCGACGCAGGTTAATAGCTGGCATAAAATTCCTATGTTAAAGAAAAAAAACGATAAATGCTAGACATCTTGAAATCAGACTTTGTTTGGTTGAAACATACGCCAGACGCCTTTTAAAAAGTTTACAGTGAAGTATATAGTGAAATAGGCTTTATATCCCATTATATCCATCCCTTCCCCATTTTCTCCAGAACCTATTACTCCTGGTAGTACTTTTAGATCTCAGTGAAATCAACGGTAAGTCATTCTGTTTGTCCATCTGGACGACACGGGGTGATGCTCGGCTTTTTTACGCAAGCAGCTTCTCTCAGATTGTATATACTGCGCGAGGACCGTGCAGGTCTCTTACCATAACAACATACCCGCTGCAAGCGACCGTACTGTTTCAATTACGCAATCACAGCGCCGTTAGGCTTCGCGTGGAATCAGGCGACGTAGACACCTCAGTGGATTTCCTTAGCCATACGGCAATAAGGCGATGACGAGTCCGCTTGCCGCTCGAGCGCCACAGTTTGACAGACTTCCACCATTAGTTCCATAGACCTTGTGACCTCATCAAGCAAATAGGGCCTGAGCTGTGCCCGAATCTGCCAGAGGGAGGCGCGTAAATCGCGTCAAATGACGTTAATTTTTTAGCGGAGTCTGTTGCCAGCTAGGGGGACGCTTTCAGACTATGTGATGATTCTTGGGCTGGCATCTGTCCCAAACAGGGATCTTGCTGTCTGGGGATAGCAACGTTGGTAATTTTGCAACAATTTTATTTGTTAGAGACGTTCTAATCATTTCGACAGGACCAGGAAATATCCAAAGAGTATAGTTGGCTGCCTGTCGAGGTTCAAACTAAAAACTTAATCTGCCTGTCAATTTCCAACGACAACCTCGAAAGCCTCAGAGCAATGTAATGCTAGGCCATTGCCGCGCATTCTCAAATCCCGATTTTGCATTCTAATTGGCGGAGGTGTAAACGCCGATTTCGTCTGACGGCTTAATTCCGACGTCGCACGGACGGAAAGGCAATTAGGCGCTGTTCATTCAATCCTAAGCTAAGACCAACGGAGCGCGTAAACGCGTTAACCTTCTTGTCCATCAAATGCCGAGTTCAGCATTTCTCTATGCAAATGTAGATTGAGAAGAGAGGTGAGCGTGGCTGGTTTCACTTGACTGCATAAGACATCGAGCAAAGCCGGTAACAAACCACTAGGCCGCTTACAGAGTTTCCAACGCCTAAAGAAGTACGCTAGGTGTGGCTGTGCCAAAAAACGAAACGGAGCAAATCTAGCGCTGCCTATGTGAACCGCCTACTTCTGAGTAATCAGGCCTAATGTCCCGACAGGTGGTCCAATATTACCAAGAGCTGGACCGCTGGTGTAGGAAATTTGAGGGCTTTCTGGCGTCTAGCAAAGCAACTAAAGATAACGGACCGTATTGAGAGATTCGCAGGAAACTAAAATAGGTTTTTCTCGATTGGTACGGAAACGAAACCTCAAAATTCGGATTTCTCGGCAAGCGAGTTATTGCTGCAACGCCAGTGACTGGGCAGCGATAATCTTTAGGGCAATTCCAGCTGCAATGTTTCCCGACTGTGTCGGGTCATTGTGTCGTTGTGGTCACGTATGACAAATATCACTCTATTCATTAAGAGAATTGCTGTGTTCTTTCTAAAACCGTCATTCCAATCCGGTTGCGGCACTGATAAGCCAATGAAGCCAAAATATCGTGACACCGCGTGACTCCTAGTGAGGTAAATAGTTGTCAGGAATACATTCAGCTTCGAAACACAGTTCGATGAGCAGAGGTCCATGGCGGTACACATTCAGCCAAACCGTCTAGCACGGCACCCATTGCCCATTAACCGTTATTGTTTTCCGATACGTGGAGTTGTGTTGCGAATTGGCAAAAGTGTCGCAAGCGCGAAGCAAAAACACGCGGTCGAAGGCCCTCTTTTGTTACCGTTTTGATGGGTCGGATGCGTGCGGGCTCGTAACATGGCACGACCTAGAGTACAGAAAAAGGCGAGCCGAGCTAAGGTGTGACAGTGAAACGACGCTAACCGTGCTATGGAGTTGAGCTGAACATTGGTTGAGTTTAGGGAACCAGACATTGCCTGTTACGCGATTCCATACAAGTAAAAGGAAACTGCTTTTCTTAGTAAGCTAAACAAATTATAATTTCATAGGTTGCTTAAAGCATTCTGCACTAGCAGCAAAACTGACCCAATGAGCGTGAATAACTTGCCGGGAGATAGCTACGATTGCTAGTTCTCGCGTGGCACGCAGGAGTGGAGAGCGTTGTATGGCACATAATCTGCAACATGGCTTTGAAATCATTCCCAGATATGTATGTGGCTTTAGAAGTTTAAGAAGGTGTATTTGCCGCAATACAAAAGGCAAGAAGAGGTGAGATCAACGACGTCTCCAGACAAGCTGTACATAGCGTAAGCATATTGTACGGGCTACCGTAGTGCAGTCTTCTCGGTCGTACGTTCATTCCGACAATGGACATTTCTAACCGATTTACCAAGGGTAGCGATTTCATCAGCGAGATTACCTTTACGATGGAGCCGGCTAGCAGGGAACTAATTCGATTTTTTTCTGTAGTTTGAGAAGGTCTCGATACAGATTTATTTCTGGAACCCAGCAGCGACTTCTGTGAAACTCATAAGCCTACTAGAGCACCCAGTTAACCTCCATCCTCACGCCGAAACTGCGTTACCACACTGAAGAATTGATCGTAAGTTACTTTCGAAGAATCGATCCAGAGGCACAAACGAATTCTAACTTTATCGTTTGCGAGCGTGTTCATATAACGTATAGAGAATAAATAAGTTGCAATTTGTATATGTGAGTACCGTGTTAAGTGTGATACATTGTGTATTAGCATTATGGGCCAATTTCAAATTGTTGAATGCCCTATGACTCAGCCCGTGACCATACTGGCTGGCAGAGTCAGTCAGAAAAACAGCTAGATTACTTTGTAGGCCCGTCGGCAAACGATGTGTGTATTTACATGTACTTAAAACATTTCTTGAACCTATCATATTCAATTGCAATTACTTTTGTGGTTGCCATCCGTTGCTGCTAGCATGGTTACCAATTTCAAAATCTCGTATTTACGCTCAGACAAACGTACAGTTATGGGCGGTCGCATAAAATGAAGGAAGGAAAAAAGCGTGGTTCCGGACGCTCATGCGAACGCCGAGCCGAATTCAGCGTGCGCCCTTCCACATCTGCTCAAGGCTAAATCTCGGGCGGAATCAATTTCCGGAGTGAAACTAGAGGAACAGAACGGAATCTCGCGCACGTGGGCGGCTGGTCGATGGGGCGGGGGCTGGAGGTTGCGAGTCCGACTGAAGGCGGCCGCCAGCAGATGGAAGGCATCCGATTGCCGTCGTGTCGCTGCTTGAATCCATCGGAGGTTTGAGTCGAGCCAGTGATGCGTAGTACAGAACCGCGCATGGACTTGACAAGGCCCCCATAAAGGTGCTGCGAAATTATTGTTTCGTTTGTCGAACACCAACCCATTGTCATTATTTTTGTATTGAGGTAAAGGCGGACGTAATTATATCAACAAGACACCAGGAGCAGCAGAAATTGAAGCAGAAATATCTGGGTGGGTGATGCCGAAAATTCCTCGTAGTGTCGACGCAAACTAATTAATTATGGTTCAAGATTAAGAGGAACTTTTTTGAACGCATTCGAAGACTGGACAACAGTGTGATGCATCTGCAACAAAACTTATCGCTTATTTTCGTACGCTCTTAGTTTTGTCAATGGCTAAACGTCTGGCGTTATCCAATGTTTAGCATGGAACAAAGCATGCACTTCTTATGCTTCTTAGGGAAAATGTATGCATTTATTGCATACATTTTCCCTTTCTGTGTGAACGAATGAAAAAGAATCCTGCTATATTGGTTCATTTGATGAAAAATAAGACTATGGCAATTAATGGAGCTCTTCTCCGCTCAGGCTGATAGACGGAAGCTATATAAATCAACATCTCTATCTACACAAAGCCACAGCTGTGACCAGATCTGGCGTGTGTGGAAGCCTTACCTTCCAATGAAAAAGGTCGTTGACCGATGCTCCAACTTTAGCTGCGGCTTGCATCGAAGTGAACCTGTGGTTCGGGCCCGTGCGGTTGCACGTCACACGAAAATGCGGGAGGCCTTCACGGCCGTCAGCCTCTG
The DNA here is from genome assembly GCA_002081605.1 of Tropilaelaps mercedesae. Taxonomy (NCBI): domain Eukaryota; kingdom Metazoa; phylum Arthropoda; class Arachnida; order Mesostigmata; family Laelapidae; genus Tropilaelaps; species Tropilaelaps mercedesae. The sequence continues at coordinate 12,772 of MNPL01009811.1, read as the reverse complement.
CCTGAGGTCAATTGAGATAGCATAAAATGTCGTGCGTAAGGTCAAGGCGCTCTATCGGCTTTCGCACCCTATGAATGATCTTAGAGGGTTACCCTTACCGGCTGTCCCCCGCCACACTTCCTTGCGTACGAAGACAGGCATATCAGGCAACTGGCGTGCGGCCAGGAACGAAGAGCTCTCAGTGTTGTGCTTGCGCCGCCGTAAATTTCCTTAATGCGTCCAAATAGGGAACATCATCTTTTCTGGCGCCACAGGCACATATGTATAGTTTCCGTATTTCGTTTTCTTGCAATCAGACAAGCGCGCAACGCTTTTTGGTAGTAGGCAACCGAATAGGTTCAAAAATTCAAATCCAATCGAACGAAACTTACTTGTTCCGGGGATTGACCTTCGAGGGCGAATACGCGATCCAAACACATTTCGGGAGCGCGCAGACGTCTCCATATTTCGACACCTGTAGCAAAGAAATGGAAAAGACAAATCAAGGCATTAAAGATGAAACGTTTCGTGACAATTCTGTATATATATACCCTCAGTTTAAAAATTTTCAAACTTGAAAGTAAATCTCGGCAAAGTAAAGGCACGGCGATCAAGTGACACAGCACCTGCTATCTGAGCCCACTCATCGCTCACTGAGCTCGATACCGGTTCATATCATGTCAATGTACAGGCAACATGGCTAAACGTAAAGGAGCTTTCTTTCGGTGACAAGCAGGCTAAAACCGACGCGAACTTACTCCTTTTCCACGGCAGAGTTGGCACCAAGGTGTACAGATACTCTAGATCCGGGTTCTCGTCTTCAACAAAGTCCGCCTGAATCCGATGAACGACAACGTAGAGGTTGTCAACGGATTGCAGCTTCCAGATCTGGGTTTAACGATGAATCGACAGATAAACGAGTCCGACTATGTCACTGTACATTAGGACTACACGCCTACATAAGATGAATGTCGATATAGGTAATTTTGAGGCGATATTGGTAGTGGCCAAAACAACTCAATATTTTGCAAAGCAAGGGTAAAAATGTGTTTATCGAAGGGTAAACAGTCAACGAAGATTGTTGCTAGATAATTATATCCGATCCTTGTGAACCTCAGAGTTATCTTGGTTTGCAACCGATATGCACACACCTCATACACGAGATTGCTTCGAGATAGTCAGTGCTGTGCATTAGTAGAAGTATGAACCAGAAGTTTTCAGCGAAACAGACGTTACCGGTTTTTGCTTCATTGCAGGTTCCCGCCACGTAACTTCGCTAGTAAATTGCTAATAAAGCTAGAAACGGAAATAACGTACAGAGCAATAAACCACGCCCCTCCGTATAAATCGTACTCTTAATTAGTCCGTTGGATGGGTAGAAAGGTCAGCTCGCGTTTTTTCTACTAGAATAGTTTCCTACGAGGCGACATCACTTTTTTCTACGACCTACCGAAGCGTACATGTCAAATCCTGAGGGATATGCACATACATGTATATTAGTTACGGTCAATACAGCGAACAGAAGGTGCTAAGGGGCTATGTTTGTACGATTTGTACATTGTCCGTCGCTAGGAATAGAATATCAATCATTTTTACGGTTGGCAATTTCTTCGTTTCCTGCGAAAAGCAAATTTATTGAGGAAACTAGTGAGAAAATCCTTACACAATCTTTATGATCGTGATAGGAACGTTTATAGTAATAATAATTTGTAACAATGAAATATAGCTGCATATACGTATATCTTGGCTTGAATAAAAATGTACATGATTAATTGAACGACCTCCTTTTTGTGTCGGTGCATAAGTAGTAAATGACTCACCACTTTGAAGCCCACCGTTACTCCCATCGGGCCACGGTAATTAATATTATAGCTCTCCAAAAATAGAAAAATCTATTTATGGTTTTAACAAGTTCGCCAAACGACTGCCATCGGTAATCGTTTGGCGGCTTTCTCGTCATCAGGCCGGTCTCTCTCGCGCATGCATTCCCTGCCTGCGCGACCAAATAAAGAAAGCGTTAATTATGCGCTCACTCAAGACGTCAATTACCTAGACGATTTGGGGAAGTAGGAGGTTCCGTAAAAGTGACACATGAAGAATTATTCTAAGAATCTACCCAAATTTTTTGCCATGTTCGCTCCCGGCAGGGCCCCTCTACGCGCATATTTGGTAGGAAAAACTGGCACGCCATATGTCTGCATTACGCTGCCCGTGTAGAACGAATGAACCTGGTTTTGAATTCAGCCAACTGCGGGTGTTTTCTCCTGAGTCTTTCGGGACACCACTAGCACGGGTGCCGTTTTCTCTTGTCCAATGTACGGCTGGTGTGTGGGGAAAACGTTGCTGCTGAATGGTTCAAATGGCGCGTATTGAAGTTGCTCCACCTTGGCTGGTAACGTATGACATGACAGGTACGTCCAGCACCGTCGTGCCCGTGCGTCCCGGGCGTGTGAGCGTAGGGCGAACTTCTAAATCATAGATCATCCGAATGGATCGTCAAGCGAACGGACCTCGGCTGACAAGGGAAAACGCCACCGGTTGAAACGGTGATATATATATATATATATATATATATATATATCGTTTACGGAATAATACCACGTCATGTTTCGGCCGCCTGTTGTTGACTAGTCCTTTCGGACGATATTTTCACTAACGGTTGAACATGCTCCAATGTCAATATTGTTCTGATGCAGTGTATACGTTCGATATTGGCATTTATGTCAACGGTCGAGTTGCAACGCTCTCTCATCCGACGTCTACTATGTGGATGTCACTTTCCCTCGGGTTCTCGGGGCTCGACATTTACTATATATGTGTGCTTAGTAGTTTGCTAAGGAAAGGGAGAAACGAGAACAGAATATAGGAGAGAGAGAGAGAGGAATTGTCCAATTTTCGTTGTGTACATTGTCCCGCCACGAACCATAAGTGCCATGTACAACGTTGACAGAAACATTTTTGGCATGTGTTAACTTGCGTAGAGTACTATAGGATGCCAAGGAGTCCACTACGATCTAAGGTTTTTGAAGGATGCCGCTAGTTGGTGAAGCGATTCGGGTCACAAACAGGCCACTCTGTGAAGCTGTTTCACATGGGTAACACTCAGAGAAGTCGTGTGCGGGCATGTTTCGCATGTTTGCCTCTCCAGTGTCAACAACTCGACGAATAGGCCGTGGTGAAACCTCACTCAGACGATTTAGCCAATCAGGGCGTGGTCAGGCGTGTGAGCGGCAGTTTGTGAATACGTGTCCGTTCTTTTGTGCGCGGGTTTTCATCTCTGCGACGGTGGACAGGCCGACGAAACGCCCAGATGATGAGTAGATTACATCTTTAGCGGGGCGATTCGAACTTTAAAATAACAACTCGGCGTACGTAAAAACAGTTAGTCTGGGCTGCCTGCCCAGCATTTTCTGCACTGGAGTGGAGAGGATGAAGGGGATGAAGATGGAGTGGGTTTTACGTACTGGCTTGTTTTCCCGTTACGTACTCGTGAACCCTTGTAACCGTTGCTTGATTATGTGGCGTGCGTTCTTTGTGTCGAACGCGTCGTAATCGCTTGATCGTCAACCTTAGGAGGGCATTGATCAGTAATTACGTAACGTCATGTAAACGCTATGCTGTTACGGTACGACAGCAATTATTGAAGAAGCGACAGCTATTTACGGAAGCAATGACGCACCCGCCACTGGGACTACTCAAGATCGAATGTGTCAATAACGCAGCTGGAGAGGAACAGAAGAAAGAACTTTCCTGATGTGCAAGGTAAACGATTAGTTAACATATATTGGCTTTAACCCCCATTCGAAGCGGAGTCTGACACGGCCATTCGGTGTCACGCCGACTGTCCGATGAGTGTTTATCACGCAGAAGAACGGGGCCTCGTGGAATCGATAATGCCAACGGTCGCGAAGTATATGTATAAACTACTAAACTTTCCTACAGGCGTCGAACGTTCCTGCGGCGTTTTCTGCAGGCTCTGACAGTGTCGCGGCTTTGATCCTTTTCCACCATTCTCTCTACACGTACGGAAGGGGGACGATCAATAGAATTTGATAGGTGCCCTCAATGCAACACGTACAAGTTTACTCCTCTCTATTGAGAAGTCCGTGTCACTTGCGTCGTGCAACGATGCCTCGTAATCACATTTAGATTCCGTCATTCAGCTCACTTCGATCGGTCTCTTCGATCGGCTTCTTGGCGTGCCATCTTCCGGTCGCAATGCGGTAGAGGGTGATTGCGTCGGGCAAACGACTGCGACATTGTAGGGTGGCATTCAGACTCCAGTTGTGCTCCTGCTAGCCATAGGGGTAACTCAACCTGACGAACGGCATATCGGCCAGGGTGCGCGGCCCTGGACTGCACGCCGCCTCGTGCGTTGGAGTATGCGCGTCCGCGGCAAGACGGCATTTACCAGTATCCAAAAAAATGCTTGTTGTATTTTTCGGGGGGCGCATCGTCGCAGGCGAATAACTTGCACCGTAATGGATAGCGAATGTCAGTATAGTCCAACAAGGTGACAGCCCATTCTATTGGAACAGATCATTTACGGTCGTCATCTGTGCAAGGTGGCTACGTCACGTTGAGCTTCATAGGCTTCAAGTGAATTACCCCTCACTCTGTTTCCTTCCTTTAGCGATCTGTCAATTTCTGCATGAGACGGTGTCAATCTGGGTGCGAATTTTTTACGTTCAGCTATCTTCCCCTCTAATTTGCGAAAACATTCGGGGTTAGCCTAGGAGTCATGCGGCGTGAGTGGACGGAATAGCGTGAGTGCTGGGAAACAATCTTCTTGATACCGTCTCCGTACCTTCTCCCCACAAAACCGAGCACCTATAGGATTTATGGAAGAATGGATTGTGTAAAATGGGAACTAGCAGACGATGATGTCCGTCCCGCAGTGTCTCCACTGTTGGTCCGTGGCAGTCCTGGCTGAGCCCCTAGGCGAATAACGCTCGACCCCATCTGTTAATAAAAGCCTCACGTAAAGCACGTATGCCGAGCGCCCAGGATCGAGATTCGAAGATGAGGACATGAAAAGGCATAGCTAAGAAGACATCCAGTATGGGACGTCACTGTGTTCTGCATAGAAGTTTTATTGGGCGTGATTCATTAAGAAACTGATGTAGAATATGTGTCTTGACAGGCCGAAGCAGATAAAGGAAAACAAGTGAAAAACCCGTGAAGATGTTGTAAACTTGAGTTAAGGTATTCCACGGTTTATTACTGAGTTAGATGCGCGAATTCACGGGCGGCCATAGTAAAAGAGAACTTCTCGGCCATCAATGTATAGATTTTAGAATTTTTTTTTTTTGAGTAAATTGTTTAAGATTGAAAATAAAAATAAATTAAAATAGATTAATTAAAGTAAAGTTAAAATAGTTTGATTTGGATAAAAAATAAGATGACATTATCTTAATATAAATACCTAATCTTATGAATAAAATTTTACTATAAAATTGAGATGAATTTGCTAAATGCTAAATTACTTTTTATAACTTTACATTTGTTAAGGTCTTGTTAAAAATAAGTGAATAATCTGACCATCCCGTAGACTGCGCAGATGGTCAGAATGATAGGGTAACGTTTATTGGTAGAGACAGGGCTGGAAAATAGTTATCATGGGAAATAGTACCATCATGAGGGGAAAGGTATTTGTCTACCTCCGGTTTCTAGAAAAAGATGGGCGACAAGAAGTGGCCGCTGGTGGGATCGAATCGAACAGAGAGAATTGTCTCTAGTGAGAAAAAGCCTCTGGGTGCGGGTCCCAGACGTCGTCATCTCGAGAGCGGAACAGACGGTCTCGAACTCGCACGCCATAAAATACTACATTCAACCCTAACACTCAGAAGCTGAACTGATGATAGTTGTGATTGAATTAATATAGAATGCAGTGCGATGATTCAGGCGCCGAGTCCGCATGATGAGGTAGACTAGATGAGGTATATGGGGACTTTCGCGTCGCACAGCCATTGTAAGCCAACAACGGGAACTAATTAAAGACACATTATTGGTCACCGATTCGGTTGATGCCTGTTTGTCCCTGTATGACAAAGGAAGATGTACTTACGGAGAATTCAATATAAAAAGAACTGTTTTGTGAGAACTTTGATGATATAATTTCACGGCCTATTCTACACAAAGTAGGCAATGGCCGCTTTTTGTTACCGAGTTCAATTTGCTTCCTGGGGAATCAATACTTTTGTTGGATTGATATATTGGCCATACTGCCTGCTCGAAAGGTTACTCGCTAATAATATATAGTGGATAAACATATTTACAATTAATGTGTGCAATATATAGACAAGCTATGAAGCAAACATAGACTAACATAAATTAACATTCCAATATTATACTAAGCTATATTACACTACTTCTATACTAGCTGAAAGTGTATGTGTAGATATATATATATGAAGATGTAAGGTGGTAAATTTATTGCCTTTACTCGTTGAAATATCTTTTGTGCTGTGTTCGTAACAGTACAGTGTTAAACGAGGCCTCCAACTCCGACGATACGAAAGTCACAAGATTTGCCAATGCATAGGGACCACTGCGCGAGTCTCAAAAGGCTTCGCGGCGGCGCTGACTATCTCTAAGACGCCAGCTTTTACGGCTCCTTGGAGCCGCGCGTTAGTCAATCGCCTACGGCGCTTTTGGAGTTAAAAAGAAGGTGGTCTGTCTGCCTCTGGCAGGTTGGACAACGAAAATAGGAGCAAAAGAAAAGTACTCTGGCGGTCAGCAGAATCTGCTGAAAGGTAGAATTCACGGCTGTCGTCTCGGTCTCAGTCTCTTTGAAGGTCTCGGTGTCCTACGGCCGGGGCACCGATGAACTAAGCGCGGTCCTGCGTGGCCTGGCAAAACTCTGTCAGACTCTCAGGTTCGGTCTGACCCGAGCCCGTGAAGCCAAGTCAGAGGAGCACTCTACTCTCAGGCTGTTCCTGCGGTGCTACAAAACTTATCTCTAACGCCTTTACCCGAGAAGGCGGAGACGAGGCCTGGTGTAGACCAGATACAGGCTAAAAAAATGAGGCTGACAAGCATCTCCCCACATCGTCTAGGGGACGCAGCATCGGCAGCGTCTACGCCGTGGGCGTCGCATAATGTCTAAATAGCGGCTACGTGACCTGTCAAACCTATACTTAAAATATTTTTAAAGCTGACCATCAACCAATATTTAACGTCCACGATAGCAGTTTTTGCATTTCTTCGTAAAACGGACTCCATATAAATGTAAATGTGCACCGGCGGAGATCGAACCCGTGCACTTATGTGTCTCCTCCAGTCGCAAGGCGCATACGAATGCGCCAAGCCACCCAGCTCGACTTTTCAAACCTACCCCTCTCTTACCGTCGTTAACTAACGCGTCTGCAGGCACGTGTCTCGCCAGGGTTACAGTTGGCTATCAGAGACAGGTTCATAGTGCAGTCGATGGCGACAAGTGATCCATATCCAATTTACGTAGTATGGTGCTGTTCTCAGAAGGGGAGGGGGGGCAATATTGTATTTGGCTTTCGCGTTTGTTACTCGGTGTTATTTGTTTTAAATAGCCTTCCAATGTTGATTTTTAATATTCTGCTCTATACCTTATCTATTCTATTCGCAGCGTCAATTTCCATTCCACTAACTCTGGCTACAGAGACACGCCCGTTTCAGGGTGAAGGTCACGTATGACGCCAGAACGCGCTTCGGGTTTCTGTAGCTGCTAACGAAAAGGTCGTGGATCCTTGTAAAGGTAGTTTGGCCGTTGGCTCCATTAAAGTAACGGTCAAAGACTGGCGTACATGACTGCGACCGCACTAATTTATGCAAGGTAACGTACTGCCGCACGCGAGTGGCCGAGCGGTTGATATCAACCAAGCGGATACTTGATTAGAGAGAACCTAAGGGGCTTGAAACGAACATCACCTGTACGCCAGACTTGACACGGGTATACTGGCCGCGCCATGATTGGGCCATTGCTAGAAGCCGATACAGCAGTCGGAGGTCTGTGGCACTAAGAGAGGCTGATCGTATTGGGCGTCTTCGGTTACTCACGTCGCCCTACGGATAATTGAGCTCCGTTTGGTCCTTTATGTAGGCTTCCGCTGCATCTGTTCCATTCATTCTTAACAGTCAGCAAGTTGTATCATTTTGCCTAATTCTGCAATGGTGACTTTGCGATCACAAGGATGTTAAGGATTTCGTGTGGTAAATAATTTCTATTTGTATTTAGATTATGCGGACAAGCCATGTTTCTAGCGAAAAACCGGCAAACAATAGTTTCGCGTTTGCTTCATTTTCGTTCCGCATTGTTCAGCCGCTGTCTCTGTATTCTTGTCCGCCCCAAATGACGTTTGCAATCTCTTCTCAGTCCCATTAGTCTCTCTTCTCAGTCTCGTCTCAACGGCACTGTACCGTTCATACATTAGAAAAATGTACGTAATTGCGCGACCTTCCTACACACGCGAAACCTTTAACACCCAAATACGTGCTGCCAGAATGCCCCAGCCAATATTTATAACCGTGTCTACGCGTTAGGAAACATATTAATCTATCAAAATCGTCAACTCAGACCGCCAATAGCTCAAGTGTACTGACCAAGTTGGTCTGAGTGACAAAAGTACGCAACTTCGAGAAGAGCATCGAAGCACTTGGTGGCATCTTAAGAGGCTTCGGAATTCGTCGAAGTTTCGAAAGAACAGCTGCCTGTCACTTTCCACCTGGCGTTTCGATCGGCTGAAGACAACTGTGCTTACTGGTGAATCTGCAATAAGGAGCATCGATTCGTGCATGATCCGCAAGATTAAGCCGGCAACTCGACAGTTGCTCTATACAGGGTCGACACTACACCATGCGTCAGCCCTTTGGCCCATTGGCCAGATGCAAAAACTGTCCAATAGCATCCCGCTTTTGCTGCAATCGAGCGCCAACCTATCGAAGAGCACCTCCAGATCATAGCATCCATCTTGTTTTGAATTTCGATTGGATAGAACCAACATTAGCTTTTTCGTCGAACTGCAAAGGCGACTACCGTTGCTCGGCGCCGTCCCTTAGCATGTCGGAGCTAATTCGCTGCATTCTCCATCGGTCCTGGAACCCAGCTACTATATTTAAAACAGACAAAGCCGGTCAGATGTATCTGACATCGCCATGATGGCGCTGACGACAGCAGCATACCGCCACGTCACAGGTGTAGAAGCAGAATCCACTGCCGCCACTGGGCGCTGGGAAGCCGGCCGTTACGGCCGGCGCCCATTCTCCTTCGTTTTCGAGCTATTTGCCGAGTCGAGACACCTTGCCGTGGTCCGCTACGACACACTAACTGGCCTACGAGCGGCCTATCCGGCTGCAAGGCTGATTGTGACGTGTCCTGTGACATCCGCCCTCCCAGCAACTGGCTCGATTCCGAGCTACCGTAGCAACAGAACACCTACGGCGGATCTGCCCGAACGGCTACCAGTCGAGAACAGCTCCAGCCGCCGGCAGAAGCCTACACCCAAATATGTGATACTCAGTGGATGCCCACACAAAGAATGGGGCACGGCGCAGAGCAACTCACGCAATTGCTTCCAAATCGCGGGTACGATAAGTCGATTGGCTGATTCGTGCTGGCGGCCCTTAGCGTCTTCGATGTCACGATTTGCTGGCCGCGAATATACTGGACAGGTTATCGGGTTCGACGTCAAGCGGGGAATTGAAACGCGTGTAGCACGGCTATTGCTGTCAAATATGTAGGTCGAGCGTTTTTTGGTGTCGAGAGTTGGCCGTGGCGTTCTTGTTGTAGCCAACTAATGTAAGCGGAGTTCTACTCTTGCGTGATGTAACAGAGTCACGAAGCAGGCAACCGACGCACAAAGAAATATTCGGAGACACTTGTCGTTGGGGTTTTGCTTAACGAGCATGTTTTCAGGATATCAGGTCGTTGTAGACAAACTTTTACGTGTTCTGAAAACGAGATGTTAATGCATTGTATCGGGGATGTATAGTCGCAAACGACAATTGTGTGCAAAAACGATTTAAGTTCTCGTAATCGCTTTGTGATGAAATATCCCAGATTAATATGTTCACCGATAGCATCACGTTGTTTGACCGCCTTTAGTAGGAAATATGGTTAGTTCCTTACTCTGTTCCATAGGTTTTTGCGCGCCTTTGTAATACGTTAATATCACTAAGGCAAACTAAATTCGTAGGTTAGTGAGCTTAGGTGAGTAACTTCCAACTGATCCCATTGTTCGCTTGTCTAGAAGGACGAATAAAACGTAATTGATGTTCTTTGGTTAAAACAAAAAGTAGCAGACACAGATATAGCCTTTTTAATCTATTTTTCATTTTCAGTCAATTACTTGACTGGTTTGAACCGGCGGAAGCTCTTCCCATATTAGGCTCACAGCTTGTGGCTTGAGGCCAAGTCTAAATATGCCCAGGTTGTACACAACGGTACAACTTAGAGGAAAAACAAGGATCGTATCTGGCTAACACCGTTACTTTTTGTTTTTTCATAGTTTTGATAGCTCATTCGATAATAATAATGAAATCACAAACCGATCTGGTCGATCTGGGTTAACCTGACCAATCTTCGCCACACCTTCACGAATGTCCAACAGGAAGAATGTCACATCTAGAGAAACTCAATGCGATATCTGCTTGGCAGCAGTGAAATAATGTATTACAGAGTCTCCTTTTTGTCTTAACAGTAGATGGATTTCGGAAGAGTCGCGGCAACCGCGCGGTCGCTAGTTCTGTCGAGAGAGTATAGAAAATCTTTTGGGCATGTCGAAACATGTAAACGTTTTTCTAATTCGTCGCTTTTCGGCCATATGGCATTCCTCACGTCGCGGCATGCGCCATCCTGCCGAACTTCATGACAGGTTGGTTATGCCGGCAAACACAGGACCTAGCCAACTGTTTCCATCACTATCATACGTTGACGTTGATACAGGGTAACGTAGGAGTGCCCAGCCAACTCTCTGCCCGCCGTTCTATCGCATTCTAACGACAGCTGTCAACGCCTGCTCGCTCAACTGTTCCAATTATGCGTCTAAAGCATCTGGTTGTCTCTGCCAATACTGTCTTACGGCTGGTCAAGTTAAGGCTGAAACAGTCAATACAGTAGGTCAATTGAAACGCGATGTCAATCGCTTGTGTGTGTGTGTGTTGTGTCTTTGAACGCGTGTTCAACGTAGAGTTTACAAAGCTAATTGACCAGGGCTTGTGGACGACACTGAGTCAACTCGTCATAAATCCTATGAAGCATTACAGTTGATACGGTGGTACATATTTTGTGTCTGCCACCAAAGAAAGAGAATGTGTGAATTCGAATCATGCCCGGTCACAAAACGAGACTGATTAATCCAAGATGTTATAATGGGCGTAGACCTACTCGAATAAATGCGGTAGCTGTGATGTTTTAAAGCGGGAAACAGAGAAAAATGTTGGAAAGAATAAGGAAACACATTTGCGCAAACATTTGGAACTGATTAGGAAGTGGTTTTTTAATAAGTTCATTTAACCAGCTGTATTTGCATAACTCTCATTTATTCTAAGAAAAGTGTAGATTGTTCCTACTCTGTTAGGTCATAAAAATCTATGCACGGGCATAATATGCACAGTAATTTTACAGAATTAGGGCAACTAGAGGATAGTAAACGAAAGTTGCAATTGTGTGAGTACTTATAGCAGTGCTTTAGGGTGGCTAACTGTATGATTTTCAATTATATAGTTTAATCCGGCTTGTGAAGTGAAAGGACTAACGAAACCAACAGGTATATGAATTTTCAATCGTACGGCTCAATGCGGTTTATGCAGTGAGAACGCTAACGAAACCGACAGGTATATGAATTTTCAATTGCACGGGTCAATCCGGTTTAGTATGGAAAAGCTAAAAAAACCAACATAAATATGAATTTTCAATTGTTCGGCTCAATCCGGTTTGTAATGTGAGGAAACTAAAAAAACCAACATAAATACGAATTTTCAATTGTTCGGCTCAGTCCGGTTTTTGAAGTGAGAACACTAACGAAACCGGCAGGTATTTGAATTTTTACTTGTACGCCTCAATCCGGTTTATGCAGTGAGAACACTAACGAAATTAGCAGGTATATGAATTTTCAATTGTACGGCTCCATATGGTTTATAAAGTGAGAAGACTAACAAAAGCAACATAAATATGGATTTTCAATTGTACGGCTCAATGCAGTTTATGTAGTGAGATGACTAACGAAGCCAACAGGTACATGAATTCTCAATTGTACGGCTCAATCTGGCTTATAAGGTGAGAAGACTTACAAAATCAACATAATTATGAATTTTCAATTGTACGGCTCAATGCAGTTTATGTAGTGAGATGACTAACGAAGCCAACAGGTACATGAATTTTCAATTGTACGGCTTAATCTGGCTTATAAGGTGAGAAGACTTACAAAATCAACATAAATATGAATTTTCAATTGTACGGCTCAATCCTGTCTATGCAGTAAGAAGACTAACGAAACCAGCATAAATATGAATTTTCAATTGTACGGCTCAGTCCGGTTTTTGAAGTGAGAACACTAACGTAACCAACAGGTATGTCATTTTCAATTATACGGCTCAATCTGGTTCTTGAAGTGAGAAGACTAACAAGACCAATATAAATATGAATTTTCAATTGTACGGCTCAATCCGGTTTTTGAGGTGAGATCACTAACGTAACCAACAGGTTTATAATTTTCAGTTGTACGGCTCGAACCGGCTTATGAAGTGAGAACAATAACGTAACCGACAGGTTTATAATTTTCAATTGTAAGGCTCAATGCGGTTTATGTAGTGAGATGAC